>BQNB010005140.1:0-103686 GCA_026074375.1 Tanacetum coccineum
CCCTTCTTTGATTTCTCTGTAATTCTAGCTTCTTGCTAGTTTCTTAATAAAATCCGCTGTTCAAAAAAAAAAAAAAAATCTTAAGGTTCCACAAATGTTCCACAATATCGTGTTGAAGGTCTTCGTGAACTCTCTTATCCCGAAGTTCTTTGTTTCTCCTTCGTTGTCTCTCGCATCGTTCGACCCAAGTACGTTGAATATTAGTTTCTGAAGAAGCGTACATATGCCAATATTCACAAATATCGAATTTTTGATCTTCCAATACCATGTTATGTAATATCATGCAACAATACATGATTCTTTTAATCGTGTTCATGTTATATAATCGTGCGGGTTGTTGTATATTTTCCCACCAACCTTGTAGGACTCCAAAAGCTCTTTCAATATCTTTTATTGCACTTTCTTAAACTCTTTTAAACTTCATTATTTTTTGATCCCTTGCGATACTAAACGCTTTGACAAACATATTGCTCTAAATATTCGCAATGTGTATATTGATCCATATCGAGTTTAGAGTAATACTCGTAAAAATCGGGCATATCATTGTTGGAATACATATTGTTGTGTATATAAGAAAGTAGTGTGTGAAAAATCATAAAGTTTTATGGGGTTTTTATAGAGTTAAAGCGGGTAGAAATTGACCAAAAACATGAAAAAAACGACTAGTTTAAAAAAAAACCGTTATCCAACGGCTAGTTTTTTTTTTTAAAAATAAAAAAAAGTATAAATTGCGAAAACGCGATACGGCGTCTCGCGTATCGCGTTTTCCCGGACCATTTGGGCTGGGGATGTCGACGCCAGACGTGAAAACACCATGTGGGGTGTGGTTCTCGCGTTTTCGGGTGGCGTTTTCGCCCACGACTTGAGCCATGGCTCACCATACCCTGTACTCTAAAAATACATATTGTAACCGCCACAGTTAATATCACATGCGGAAAAACATAAAAAAATATATAACTTATTGTATAATAAGATTTTCTAGTAGAGTATTGATACTCATAATAAAGAGAAATTTCTTTATTTGCCTCAAAGGTCACATGGGTCAGTGTTAACTACCTTAAAAATTTTGAGATTTTCATTTTATCCAGAGCGACTTAAATTTTGTGATAGACTTAAAAATTTTTGAGACTTTCACACAAAAGTTGACAAGTGTTCTAAGTGGGCCCAGTCGCCCAAGTTTTTTAGGTCGCCCATGTACTTGCATAGTATTTGCATGGACACGTGTCGCCCAAGTTTTTTAAGTCGCTCAGGTCGCCTCGAGTATTTTGGAAAACATAAAATACTTAAGTCAATTAACACAAAACACTTGTACCTTTGGGGCAAATAGAGAATTTTCTCCATAATAAACCACATTTGCTTCATACAAATTTTTTTTAGAATGACAATTTTTTTACAACATACATTACCTATCTTACAAATTTTATCTCACATGTCTCTAACGAGATTTGAACCTACAACCTCTAGGTTGATGGGCCACACACATACTGATGTGCCAAGAGGCATTTGATTGCTTCATAGAATATGATAGTGAGAAATTTCCATAATCTGAAATGAACATTTGTATGTCGATCTTTCATTGGACAATAAAAAGGAAGAAGTAAAGAAAAAGGACAGGCTTTAGTTTGGGGTTGGTGACCACTAAAACAAGTAGTGGATAAATATTACCTCAGCTCTCATTTGAATCGAAATGTTAAAATAGGACACCAAATGAATAGAAGAAATTACTAAGCATCAAGTCATTCACTATCTGTTAAAATTTAAAAAGATAACAAAAATAACTAATTTCACAAACACAGTTTATTAAATAGCTAGATTTGTATCCAAAAAATATTAAACCATGAAACTAGTAAGGTCTTGCTACAATATGCAAATTTTAAAAAATATCACAAGATTGGCTTTGGTAGTCGAACATTGCTACTTTTTCTAAAAAAAATCGCAAGATTAAAAACTAACAAGGTTTATCTTACGATTTTTTTTTGAAAAATTAGCAAAGATATGGGTGTGTTTAGTTGGGGAAAAATATCCTATTTTTTCAGGAAAATTTTCATTTGAGAATAGAAAAACTGAAAACTTGTTTAGTTGCACTTTTTTCCAATATTTTTCAAAAAACAAAAAATTCTCATTTTCTAAATTTATATGGAAAAATAGAAAACCACAATTTACTATTCTCCATTTCTTTTTTTCTCTAACAAAATAAAACGTAAATATAACTCAAACCAAATAAAACGTGAGTACCAATATTCTAACCCTATCTAGAGGTGGCAAATGGGCCGGATTGGGTCGGTTTGGGTCATGGGTCAAATGGGTCATGGGTCAAACAGATCATGTTTTAAAAATGGGTCAAGCGGGTCATGGGTCAAACGGTTTGGGTCAGGTCGACCCACTAAATTATGGTGTTTTCATACATTTTTGAACATTTTATACGTTTCGTCACTCTTTTTACGCTTTCACCGGTTTTTTCCGTTTTCGTCCGATTTCTTACGTTTTAGTCCTTTTTTTACGTTTTCATCTGTTTTTTTACGTTTTCGCCCGTTTTCTTACGTTTTCGTCAGATTTCTTACGTTTTCATCTGATTTTTTACGTTTTCGTCCGATTTCTTACGTTTTTATCCGATTTCTTACGTTTTCGTCCTTTTTTTACGTTGTTGATAGAAATAATGCCTAAAAACATTATTAATATTTTTCACATCTTTACGTTCTGATAATCACAAAATATAAAAACGTTCAATGTAAAATTAAACGTAAACAAGTAATTAGTAGTAAATTTTCATTTCGAAAATTATATCACTTAAAGGTATGAATAAATAAATGCTTAATGCATTTTATGATCAAATGAAATTTTTATTCAAACCTCACACTTTTATAAAATGTTGTAAACATTTTTATAAACATTACAAAACATTTTCTACAATTAAAAGAAATGTTTTATTCAAAATAAATATTTTGAAATTCAAATTTTCGGACCTAAAACGGCTAGAAAAGTTCCAGAAAATCCCCCCTACACAAAAGACAAACTGGGGAGCCCCTAGTCTAGGGCGGCCCCCTTAAATACACGGGCGGCCCCCTTAATTTTAAGGGGACCGCCCACCTATTTAAGGGGACCGCCCATAGACTGACGCTCCTCCAGTTTGTCCTATAAATACTGGACTTTTCCCTACTATTTTCTCACCTTTTGCACTCATTCTTTCTGTTCTAAAACAGCCCACACATCTCACTAAAATCCTTTGATCATTTAATCATAAAGCTTTGTTTCCAAGTGATCCAAGCTCAATTATCAATGCAATAGAAGAATAATTCCATCATCAATGACATAAGTATTATACCTTTGTGTTGTTGTTGCAATTTCTTATTCATCATAGCATAACTTGTAAATCATTGTAAATCTTGAAAAGTTGTGTAGTTGATAAATCTTCGTGATTTGTATGTATAGTTTGAATCAGTGATTCATCCAAGTTGTGTAGTATAGGTTGAAAGTAGAAGTGAAGTAGTGAAGTAGTGTGTGGAGAAACTAAGGTGTGAAGATGTTGTGAAGTTGTGAATTGTGTTGTGAGTCGTGAAAGTAGTGATAGAAATTCTAGTGGAGTGCGAGTGACTGTGAGACGAGCGTATAGTGCTTCTAGCCTAAGATTAGAACTCGACATCATACTTAGTGTCCGTAAATTGATATAATCGAAAGTTTGTACGTTTTCCTCCCCCCCCCCTTCCCCCCCCCGCATAAGGATTTGTTGACATAGTGAATAAAACCTCGAGTTCGGTGGCTACGAGGAGTGGATTAGGCGAATAGGTCTTCTTTACCGAACCACTATAATCCGCGCGTTGTTGTTTGATTGTTATTACTCTTAACTCTTGTCATTACATTATTAGCTCAATACTATCCTATTTAATTGTTTAGGAAAAAATATATTGTTATATTGTGCAAAGTGTTGAATCACATAGAAGTCGGATCTAAGTTTTTATTAACAAACAGCACATTGAAATTACAAGAAACGTAAACTATTCACCCCCCGCCCCCTTCTAGTTTTCCACAATTGGTATCATAGAGCTACTCAAACAAGATTTTTAAAATAAATTGTATTTTAAAACTTGAATCGATCTATGGAATCGAAAAAATATTTAGAATGACAATCTATGCAAAGACCACCACTAGTTGCAAAAAATAATGAAGCTGAAATGGTAATTTATAATGTTTTTCCACGTAAAGAATACGAAAGAATTTTTATGTGTCAAACCGTAAAAGAAATTTAGGATACTTTGTTAATCACTCATCAAGGTAATAATCAAGTCAAAGCTAACAAAATAGATCTTCTTGTTCAACAATATGAACAATTTATAATTCCGAAAAAGGAGTCAATAGATAATGCATTTGCTAAATTTAACACTATTATTACTAGTCTAAAAGCACTTGATGAAAGTTTTTCTAGCAAGAATTGTGTTAGTGTTAGGATCTTGTACTAGATAGATCTTCTAGCCTTTGTGGTTGTATAGTGCTTATGTAATCACAAGCATATACGTGAGAGACTCTAGCAAATGTTTAGGCGGAAACTAAACAATTCAACAAAGAAGAACAACTATATGAACAATGATCCTCTATGGATCTTTCTATTGATAATAAAACGTTTTTCTAATTTGCAATCGGTGTCAAACCCTAATGCTAAAGGTTTCTTTTATAGAGAAGAAACCCTAAATTGGTCAACAAGAAAACTAAAATCTCGTAAGAGATATACATCAATATCAATCTCTTCCTAATTTATCTCATTCCTATATTAATGAGATAATACTAGAATATAACTATAAATCCTTAATTACATTAATTACGTCTATAAATAACAATCAGCAGATTCTATCTCTGTCAGCAGGAACGAGAACATGACCAGCAGAAACATAATCAGCAGATTCTATCTCTGTCAGCAGGAACGAGAACATGACCAGCAGAAACATAATCAGCAGGAACGTTACTTGAACTGCCAGCAGGAACGACTTAATGCTATCAGCAGAAGCGAACATCTCTAACAGCAGAAACGACACTTAGTCGTTTTCAATAAGTTCCAACAGTTAGGAAATTTCTTAAGGCATTACATCCTAAATGGCGCGCAAAAGTCACGGCGATTGAAGAATCAAAGAATCTAACAACTCTATCACTTGACGAACTCATTAGAAATTTGAAGGTTTATGAAGAAGTAATTAAGAAAGATTCTGAAACCGTCAAAAGCAAAAGAGAACGAAGTATATCTATTGCCTTGAAAGCTAGAAAGGAATCTAGTGATGATGATAGCTCAACCTCCGATAGTGAAGATGAAGAATACACCATGGCCGTAAGAAACTTCAAGAAATTCTTCAAAAGACGAGGACGATTCGTAAGACAACCACATGAAGAGATAAAATCATTCCAAAGAAATAAAGACGACAAAAATGGCAAAGGCGAAAGAAAATGCTTTAAGTGTGGAGATCCAAATCATCTTGTCGAAGAATGTCCAAAACTATCAACATATCAAAATCAAAAAGCGTTTGTTGGAGGATCTTGGAGTGATAGCGACGAAGATGAAGAGGAGAAGACAAATGACGAAAAATGTCTTATGGCTAAATCTTCCAATGAGGTACTTTTTGAAACCGAATACTTTAGTGATGACCAATCATCACTAGACGAAAATGACTTAGATAGTTAATATAGTAGACTATGCAAATTAGGACTAAAAGTCATGGCTAAAAATAAAATTCTAAAACAAGCTAAAATAGAATTAGAAAATAAAGCACTAGAATTAAAAGATAAATTATCTATGTTAGAAAAATGTAAGGAAGTAATTGAAGAATGTAAATTATGTCAAGACCTTAAGCTTGAAAATAAGAAGCTTAGAAAAGAAATATCTAGACTAAATCAATTTATTGATAGTAGTCACTCACTTAAGAAAATAATAAGTTTTCAAAAAACTTCCGGAGATAAATCCGGGTTAGGTTTCAATTTTACCAAAGGGTCACCTAGCGAAACCAAACAAGTAAAGTTTGTAAAAGCCAAAGAAGTCAAGTCAAAAGAAAAATTGATAGAATCAAACCCAAACTCAAAACCAAAATTTATACTTATAAACAATACTAAAATTCCTATTGCAAGTGATGATGAGGTAAAACGTTTTTACAAACCCTCCTTAAAACCCGGAGTCGGATTTACTAAACCCACAATGAGGTCTAAAACACCTCCTCCGAGAAGAAAGGAAAACTTTCATCCTCGCTCCAAAACATCTCAACCTATGAGAGACCAAGGTGGACCAAATTACTCTAACACTAATCACACAATGTGGAATCATCCACACCAACCAAGCTTTACTCAATGTGGAAGATGTTCACCGTGCATGTGTTCGAATCAAGTGCAAAACATGTTCGGAAACAATAACTTCGGTCCCATGAAACAATGGGAACCAAATGGCTAAATGATCATATCTTCCGAGGTTAATCATCTACAAGCATCATTTGGCTTTCGTCAAACAAATTGAAGAACTCATATAGGATTTCCATAAATCCTCATCCTTAAAGCTTGCTACCTTGAAGATTTTAAAGTGATTTCTCTTGAAGGCTAAGGTACGTCTCACTCTCTAATGACGTAAATTATAGATTGGTATATGATATACTTAGTATTAGTGATAATTAGGAATTATAGTAGTCACTAGAAATACCATTTGTTGGCTTTCTAGTCTTAAAAGAATTTGTTCATTAGGAACCATTCTTTCACATGGATTATCCATGAACCACTATGAAATGGAAATCTTCTATGGCCACGAACTCACGTAGACGAAGAAAAGTGAGTTAGTGGATAATAATTAACATAGAAGTAGGATTAGTTTTGCATCGAAAAAGTCTTAAACCACTATGGATGAAACAAACTCCCTTCCACCTCGACGCTCGCCTCAACTACGTCTATCAAAATTGCCGTGTTGAAGTCTCAACTCCATTCCAATATCTCATCTTCCACAATATCCACTTTTTCCATTTCAAAACGTATTAATTAATTTTTTCGTTCGAAGAAATTAACTCATCATGTTCGCAAGAAGTCTGGTCACCAAATCGTCTTATGTATTGACATCTTGATTATCTCGTCCGAAATAGTCGAAGAAACTTTTAAATTAAACAATGGGTTAATTAAAAATTGTTAATATTCATTCTCACAAAACTGGCCAAAATTCGAAGAATTTTTTTTTCCAGGTGGCGGCCCCTTTAAAATTAAGGGGATGCCGTACAAAAAGGGCGGCCCTCTTAATTAATTAAGGGGACCGCCTATCTGTGAAACAAACACCCCCTTTCAGTCGAAATTATATACCAAACATCTTTTTTTCTTCCCTCTTTCTCCCACCTGCTGTAAACGAAAACCCCATCACCAAAACCTTCAAAATCAAACCTCAAATCACCAAATCAACCAAAATTCGCAAGGGGCAATTACTAACAAGTCTATCAACAACATCCATTGTAAGTTTTTCAACCATCTTTTGTTTGATTTCATCCAATTTTGTTTCTAATCAAAATTGGGTGTTTTTAATTATTTTCATAATTCTTAGTTTGGTCTAGGATTTCCATAACTACAATGATACCCGTAGTCATAGGAACACTACAACCTTGATAGAATTGAATCAAAACACTTATTGAGTCAAAAAAATTTAAGAACATGTATTCTCATGAATATATAGCCGAATTTTTGCATATATGCATTTTTAAACTTACACATTGTTGATTAATGCCAAAACATGATAAAAATAATCAAGTATTAATCATCCAAACATACATATATATTTTTCAAATCAATGAGTAAAATTCTATAAAAATAAAGGAGTGTTTGGCTCGTTTCTTAGGATTAATTTTTAGAGTCAAAATGACCATCACTATAGTTTTGTCACTTGTATAAACACTCAACAAACTTGTATAAGTCATCAAGATATATAATTCATATATATATTGATACATTTTATGAAAGGTATAAAATAAAGGGGCGTTTGGTTTAATATTTTAAAACATGGTTTTGAGTCAAAACAAACACTATTTAACTTTTGTCAAGTCAAAAATAATAAACTTATACTTGTCAACAAAATATACACTTAACGTATAGTTTTTGACAAGCTTAAACAAATTTTATATTAATAAGGGAGTGTTTGGGTCATTGTCTTGATGTTGAAATATATAACTAATATATATTCTTCGACATCCTAGATTAAGTCAAAAATAAATTAAGGAACATATGGATCTTCTTAGGGTTTTTAGAATCGAAGTAATCCTTGTCTCACATTCGTTATTTTTCAAAACTTCATTTTATTTTCTTTATTATATTTTTTTAAACATTTTATGTTGTTGGTAACTTGTTTAGGTGACAAAAATGCCGAAAGCTACTACCACCGATATATCTCACTAAATCCTACATCCCAAAAGTATCTAAAGTTCCCGGCATCTCCCCTACTATTGCCCAATTCTACAAACCTATTGAAAATCGCAACATTCACGAAGGTCGTATTGTTGATCAAGCCTACTACAAATCCAACAATATTGAGCGTCTCTTGACTAACATTCACTTTAATTGTCTCTTTTAAATCAACAAACTAATTGTTCTGAGATTTATTCTAGACTTCTATAGTCAAGTTACGGTACAAACTGATGAATATGGCTATCTTATTATCTCTTTTATGATTCAACACGAATTCATAACTCTTACTCTTGTTCAATTCGATCAAATCCTCAAAATTCTATACAATGGTCAAGCCATTTTTACATACGAATAGGACCTTGCATCTCTTGAATATTCTTAAGAAACCAAGGGACCATATTGCACTGATCTTCCTACTCCTAACGACATTCATCGACTTCTTGAATTGGAACGTGTCGTGGTAGACCGTACCATTAAAAGCCAAACCGTCTCTCTCAATCTAAATCAAATTCTCACCAAAGAACTAAGCCCCGACATGAAGCAATGGGAAGAACTCATTCGGGAGAATGTGTTCGGACTAGGAGGACATCGGGACCGTCTCCCTGCTTGTCTTGCTCACATGTTGTATTGTGTTGTTGCCGAAGAACAATACAATCTTGCTTATTTCTTTGTCAAAAGAATCGAATGTGCGAGAGCTACTCCAACCGCAAATCTTCCGTATGGCATGTTTCTAACTCGTCTTTATCGACACGTCATGGAAACGTATCCTCATCTTGACAATGGCATCTATGACATTGTTGAGCGAGTCATGCGTCCTCTTGCCCTAAAACAAACTCGACGACCTCGAAGTGATCGTGGCAAGGCACGTCATTCCATCTCTTCTTCATCCTCTCATCATCAAGGCACGTCATCTCATCAACACGATGATGATGATGATGATGTCGAAACTTCTCGAGCAAGTACTCCATCTCCTACCACCTATCTTAACTCTCTTAATCCACTCAACTACCAAAACTACCAAATGCCTTCCTCTTCCGAACAAACCGATGAAACTCTCTTTGAACGACAAACCACCTTGCTCAACCAAACGCAACAAATGCATAAGGAGATGCGCGGAGGGTTCAAATCATTTGGAAAGGCACTAAAAGGAGTGTTTAGCAAGAAGAAGAAGTGAAGACATAGGAATGAAATTAGCTAGATAGCTAAATGTAGTTTGAGACAATTTTTAACTTGATTATGTGTATGTTCTAAACAACTTGTGTGGTGATTATCCGATTTATTCGGAAAGACTTAGGTGTTGGTTATCTTTAGATACTTGCTTGCTATGATGATTTAAACCCTTGGTTGTGTTATTTAATCAACAACTTATGCTATTTTGGTTTCATGATTTGATGTGTTTATTGCGTGTTATATGATTAAATGTGCTCATAAAACTCAATAGGGCTTGCTGCAAATAAACCACCAAAACAGAAATACTCTCACAAAAATTCTGAGAAAAATTGTTTTTCTGTGAAAATTGGAACCAACAAGAAGGCGGCCCCCTTAATTCATATTAGGGCGGACCCCCTTATCTTTAAGGGGACCGACCCCTAATTAAGGGGCCGCCCTAGTAAATCACGGGTAAAACAGTATTTTTCCTGCTTTTTGACCCTCTTTTACCTAGTCTCAGCTATCTTTGCCCAGAATGCTCGAACACAATTTGGAATAACTTAAACTAGTTCAAACTCATTCCATTTTCAAACCATTTCCTTCCCATAAATCCCTTCCAAATGATCATCACCAACACATCATCTTCCTCATCATACACTAACCATTATCAACATCCATGGCATCCACTAGAGCTTCCATTTCCAAAGCCTCCAAGAGACCAAAAATCAATATCATTCCACCAAAACAATTGTTTGTGGATTTAACCCAAAATGACACAAAAACTCCATCACCCACCTAAACTTCAACTATCATCATCTAGTGCTCCTAATGCACCCTCCAAAACACCATCAACCAATGATACTTCTTCATCCTCAATTGACTACATACCCAAATCACCAACCTCAGCAACATCACTTTCACCCAATGGTTACTTGAACCCACCAACATCTCCTCCTCTAAGAGTTTCTCCACCACCTCCAACTCAAGAAAATGCATCAATGGACATCACTCTCACCCTTTCACCTATTACCTCACTTGATGTCCAATTTAATACTCCATCACCTTCACCACCTAACTTTGGTCATCCCATTCCTTGGAACCTTCTTGAGGCACATGAAGATTCATGTTTGTGTTGCATTCACAATCGTACTCTTATATTTGGATTGAGAGATGAACTTAAATATATGTTTTCATATATTGAACATATGCTCTCACAACCACCAAAAACCATCATCCCACCACCTCCATCATCTTTCCCAAACTAAACATACTCTATGTTTAGTTTCTCAAATAATTGTCCATCTACCATTTTGCAAGCAAGTCCTATGGAGCTTTACCTGTTATAGGACTTTTTGTAGTTTAAAAATTTCATGTATGTTAGTATGTTATTTATTTTCCTTATGTATGCATGATTGTGGTTCACACACTATTAATGGATGATTATTGTTAGTTGCATTATTATTATGCCATATTTTTCCTTCTTGCTACATGTTAGAAATATTTGTATTGTTTTTGTAGCCAAGAAACCATAGCTCGATTCATTGGTGCCCTCGAACAAGGGGGAGCACACATCAAGGGGGAGCATTTATTCCGTTGATTTTACTAGAAATTCTCAACGATACCTTTTTGATTCTAAAAAAAAGGGAGAGAAATGACATAAAACTCATAAATTACTTGTTTAAAGAATAAATTTTACCGTTAATGAGTTTAAATTATGTAAACAGAAAAAAGGGGAGATTGTTGATAAAAATAATGCCTAAAAACATTATTAATATTTTTCACATTTTACGTTGAAATCACAAAAAAATAATATGTTCAATGTAAAATTAAACGTAAACAAGTAATTAGTAGTAAATTTTCATTTTGAAAATTATATCACTTAAAGGTATGAATAAATAAATGCTTAATGCATTTTATGATCAAAGGAAATTTTTATTCAACCTCACACTTTTATAAAATGTTTTAAACATTTTTATAAATATTACAAAACATTTTCTACAACTAAAAGAAATGTTTTATTCAAAATAAACATTTTAAAATTCAAATTTTCGAACCTAAAACGGCTAAAAAAGTTCCAAAAAATCCCCCCTACACAAAAGACAAACTGGGGAGCCCCTAGTCTAGGGCAGCCCCCTTAAATACATGGGCGGCCCCCTTAATTTTAAGAGGACCGCCCAAAAGTAGACGCTCCTTCAGTTTGTCCTATAAATACTGGACTTTTCCCTACTATTTTCTCACCTTTTGCACTCATTCTTTCTGATCTAAAACAACCCACACATCTCATTAAAATCCTTTAATCATCTAATCATAAAGCTTTGTTTCTAAGTGATCCAAGCTCAATTCCTCAAGTGCAAGAGAAGAATACTTCCATCATCAAGTGAAGAAGTATGATACCTTTGTATGTTGTTGCAATCTTATTGCATCTATATCATAACTTGTAAATCATTTGTAAATCTTATAAAGTTGTGTAGTAGATAAATCTTTGTGATTGTTATAAGTATAGTTGAATCTAGTGATTCATCCAAGTTATGATAGTTTAGATTGAAAGTTAAAGTGAAGTAGTGGAAGTAGTGAATGTGAAGAAAACCAAGGTGTAAAGAAGTATGTGAAGTTGTGAAGAATGTGTTGTGAAGTCGTGAAAGTAGTGAAGAAAGTTGTTAATGTCGTGATAGATGTGGTTCTAGCTAAGATTATAACACGACATCTAAACTTTAGTGTCGGAAATTGATATAAGCGAAAGTTGTGTACGGTTTTCTCCGCCATAAGGGAGTTTGTTGACATAGTGAAGAAAACTCTCGAGTTTGGTGCTCGAGGAGTGGAGTAGGGCGAAGAGGTGCTTCATTACCGAACCACTATAAATCCTCGCATTATGGTTTGATTGTTCTTACTCTTATCTCTTGTCTTACCTTATTTGCTCATACTATCCTATTAATTGTTTAGATAAGTATATTGTTTATATTGTGCAAGTGTTAAATTCACATAAATTTGAATCTAAGTTTTTATTAACAAACATAAACATTAAATTAAAAAGCGGTAAACTATTCAACCCCCCTTCTAGTTTTCCACACAATTCTTTTGGTGGAATGATGTTGATTTTTGGTCTTTTGGAAGCTTTGGAAATGGAAGCTCTAGTGGATGCCATGAAGGTTTATGGTGGTTGATAGAAAATAAAGAAGATGATGAAATGGTGGTGAACATTTGGAGGGAATTTATTGGATGAGAAAGGTTTGGAAATGGAATGTATTTGAATTAGTTTAAGAATTTCCAAAATATGTTCGAGTTTTCTGGGTAAAGATAGCTGAGGCTAGGTAAATGAGAGTCAAAAAGCAAAAAGAAACAGTAAAATCTATGAAGCAGATGGCCGGTCCCCTTAATTAAGGTGTCGACCCCCTTATCTTTAAGGGGACCGCCCTTATAAATTAAGGGGGCCGCCCATCTGGTGATTTTTAGATGACCAAAAATTTGATTTTTGTAAAATTTTTGTGAGAAAGGTTGTGTTTTGGTGGTCAATTTGCAGCAAGTACCATGTGAACATATATATGCATGAAATCAAGTATATCATGTATGTTTGCAACAAACAAAAAAATATATATATAAAACAAGAATGCATAATTATAAGAGCATACTAATAATTCATGGAGATTAAAGGTCCTAAGTAAGCTGAACAAGTTTAAGTTCTTCCGACTAAGTCGGGTTGTCATCAAACAATTAATTAAACATAAACATAAGTTCACATAAAGTCCTAAACAGATTATTCTACTAAGTTAATCATCATTCAACGTCTTCAGTTCTTTTTCTTCCCGAAGACTCCTCGTAAAGCCTTGTCAAATGATTTGAAGCCACCTCTAAGTTCCTTATGCATTTTTTATGTTTGATTGAGCAAGTTGGTTTGACGCTCGAAGAGAAGATCATCATCTTGTTCAGAAGAAGTGGGGATGTCGTGTTGTTAGTAATCGAGATGTTTGAGAGAGTTTAGGTAGGTGGTAGGAGATGGGGTACTAGCACGAGAAGCACGGTTATGATAGGCGAAAGATGATGAAACGAAGTAACGGGCTTTTCCATGATCACTTTGGGGTTTCTGGGCTTGTTTTAAAGCGAGTGGACGCATGATACGATCAATGACATTGTAAATGCCATTGTCAAGGTGAGGGTAGTGTTCCCGTAACATGTCAAAAGAGACGTGTCAAGAACATACCATAAGGAAGATGGGCTTTAGGAGTTACCCATGCACTTTTGATTCTTTTGACAAAGAAATAGGAAATATTATATTGTTGCTCGGCTAGAATACAATATAACATATGAGCATGGCAAGCCGGGAGATGGTCCCGGTGTCCTCCTAGTCCGAACACATTCTCATAAATGAGTTTGTTCCATCTTTTCAAGTCTTGTCTAAGTTCTTTGGTTAGAACTTGATTTGGTAAAAGAATGATGTTTTTGTGTTTGATGGCGCGGTTAGGGTCAACACGTTGAAATTGAAGAAATTGATGAATTTATTCAAGAGTAGGAAGGTCGGTATGATATGGTCCTTCGGTTTCTTGGGAGTATGCAAGAGAACCAAGATCCCATTCGTTTGTAAATACGGATTGGCCATTAAATGGAATTTTGAGGATTTGACCGAATTGTTAGAGGGAGAGAGAGTGATGAATTCGTTTTGAATCATGAAAGAGATAAGAATGACCCCCGGAGTCATCTCTTTGAAGAGTGACTTGACTGTAAAAGTCCAAAATAGAACGAGGGACAATTGGCTCATTAATTTCGTAGAGACAATTGAGACGTATGTTAGAAAAACAACGATCGATGTGATCAGATGTGTAGTTAAGTTGATCAATAACTCTACCCTCATGAATACATCGATCTTTGATAGGTTTGTAGAAATGTGCGATAGTAGGAGAAATGCCGGGTGTTTGGGATACTTTAGGAATGTAAGAACAGGGAAGAGAGGTATCACCAACTGTTGCTCGAGGCATGTTTATCACCTAAACAAGATAACAACGAAATAAATTATTAAAAGAATAAAAAAAATAAGAAAAATAAGGTTTTGAAAAACTACAAATGTGGGACAAGGATTACTTCGACTCTAAAAATAAAAACCTAAGAAGTATATGTTCCTTAATTTATTTTTGACTTAATTTAGGGTGTCGAAGAATATATATTAGTTATATATTTCAACATCTAAGAAATGACCCAAACACTCCCTTATTAATACAAGACTTGACTAAAATTGTCGAAAGATATACGTTAAGTTGTATATTTTGTTGACAAATATAAGTTTATTATTTTTGACTTGACGAGAATTAAATGGTGTTTGTTTTGACTGAAGACTATGTTTTAAAACGTTAAACCAAACGCCCCTTTATTTCATAGTTTTTATTGAATGTATTAATATATATATGAATTATATATCTTGATGACTTATACAAGTTAGTTATGTGTTTATACAAGTGACAAAAATGTGGTGATGGTCATTTCGACTCTAAATTGCTATCCTAGCAAATGAACCAAACACCCCTTTATTTCTATAAAATTTCACCCATTGATTCGAAAAATATATATTGAGTTATGTATGCTTTGATAATCAATGTATGTTTATTTTAACGTGTTTTTGGCGTGAATCAACAATGTATAACTTTTTTTTTGAGAATTTAACAAAATAATTGAAAATGTATATGTGTTCTTATGAAATTTTCGACTCTAAAAATTTATGATTCAATTCTAATGGAAATTTCGAATTCCTATTTGCTGCTCTATACGTGATCATTGGTAAGTAATACGACTTTATCCTAGACCAAATCATAAAAATAAAAAAACACAAAAATATGAAAATACTCAATTTTGATTAAGAGCAAAAAATGGGGAATGAAATTAAAGAGAAAATGTAATGATGCAGTCAACAATAGCAATAGGATAATCTAGATTGTTGGTGATTGCCCCTGCGAATTTGATCGATAGGTGTTTGGAGGTTTAGATTTTAATGTTTGGTGTGTTTTTTTCCGTCATAGTTATTAGCATGAAAGAAGGGGAAGAGTAGATAATGCTGTTTGGTTTGAGAGTTTAACCTAAAGATGTGTTATGGCGAATTAGAATAGGCGGCCTTCCCCCTTAAAGATAAGGGGACCGCCCACATTAACACGCCGGTCTCCTTAAATATAAGGGGGCCGCCTATCTGAGAAAAAAAAAACATGTTTTTCGATTTTGACTAGTTTTATAAATATACAATTATCAAAATGCGTCGGGAGCTACTAGTAATTTATTTTATAAAATCTAGTTGTCGAAATAATGAAGTTGGAAGATAGATAAAAAAACTTGACACTTTTAAATTAACTTTTCGTAATAATAAACTTAAATATTTCCAATGAAAATAATTAGTTGTCAGGAATTTTTATGGGATACGAGAGGTGGTTAGAGATTATGTGAACGAAATTTAATTGACATTTAATTAACCCTTTTCGTTACTTAAAAAATACTTTGATTACCTCTGATAGATAAACAAGTTGCAAGCTGAAGAAGATTTAACGAGATATAGTGACGTTACAAAAATGCACCTTCTTGTTAATCTGAATGATAAAAATACTATCAAATGAAATAATTAATTGTCAAGATTTGGAGTATTGAGAGATGATAAATATGTGACGATAGAATAATATAATGGAGTTAGAGCTTGATGAGAGGATTCTGATAGACGTAGTTTATTGTAGGCGTGTAGACGAGGCGGACGTCGTAGTCGAAGGGAGTTTGTTTCATCCATAGTGTTTTAATGTCATGCCTTTTCGGCGTCAGATGTAAAACTAATTCTACTTCTATGTTAATAATTACCCACTAACTCACTTTTATTCATCTACGTGAGTTCGCTACTAGTGGACATAGAAGATTTCCATTTTATAGAGGTGTGTAGAGAAGATCCTTATTCCAACTACCGTGAGAGACAGTTCATGAATGAACAAATATCGGGCTACAACGTTATTAGCCCATTTTCACGAACAGCTCACATGAAGCCGCTATTGTATTGCTCATATGATATTTCATACACACACACTTGTTTAGCATATACTACATGTAGCATAACAATATATAGTCATTTAATATTTAACACATAATCTAAATTCTAAGAAGTTTAGAAAGAAGACATACCTTTGTCTACAATGTGTTTTCTTCAACATCTTTAAATGAGCAAGCTTTGAAGGAGAAATCTTTTGGTAAACCCGTCATAAGATTTTAAGAATGTATTCACTCTTCGGATTCTAAGAAATGTTCATGAACAACTCCACTAAAATATTGTAACGACTCAACCACTTGGTACCCAATGTCTCATGGGTCTAAAATTGTTAGTCCCGAACATATTTTACATATGTTGCATTTGATTCGGATACATATAGGGTGGACATATTCCCCACAGAGAGAAGTTTGGTTGTTGTGAATAATTCCACACTGAATGATTATTATTAGGGTAATTTTGTCTACCTTGATCTCACCAAAGTGTGGTGTTTAGACCGAGGGTGAGAGTTATAGTTCTTTTTTGGATGAGGAGTCTTAGAGATATAGTTTTTTAGGCTTAGGAAATCCCACTTCGTATTTTTAAAGAAGGTTTATAAAAACTTTATTTACTTTCGTCTCGCTTGTCAATTGGGGTTAATTTATTATTGTTTAGTTTACAAAACTAATTGTGTCTTGGGCTTGAGTTTGAATCTCTACTTTTATCTTTAGACTCAACCTCTGTGACTTTTTAAACAAATTTATACTTGTTTAGATACTCACTAGTTGATCCTTGTAAGAATAAATCCTAGCCCGGATTTAACTCCTGAAAGTTATATAAAGATTTAAACATTTTCTAAGCGATTGACTACTATTTATTAAATTGATTAAAGCTTAGAATTTTCTTTCCATAGAAGCTTTTCATTTTCAAACCTAAGTTCTTTGACATAATTACATTCTTACATTAAGACTTCTTACCATTTTTTTTCTAATCAAGACAATTTATTTATTTAGTGTCTAGCCTTTAATTTCTAATTGATTTTTAATTTTGATTTAAGTGATTATTATTTTTTAGGTTCCAAGACAATTAAAGCCGTACTTTTTGGCATAATCTATTATATTCACTATCTAAGTCTTTTTCATCTAACAATGATTGGTCATCACGAAAGAATTCGGTTTCGGAAAGTACCTCATTAGATGCTTTAGCCATAAGACATTTTTCGTCTTTAGTATTTTCTTATTTATCTTCGTAGCTATCACTCCATGATCCTTCAACGACGGCTCTTTGATTGTAGTTTCTTGATAGTTTTGGACACTCTCCGATGAGATGATTTGGATCACCACATTTAAAACATTTTCTTTCACTTTTGCCATTTTTGTCGTCTTTATTTATTTGGGATGACTTTCTTTCATCATGTGGTTGTCTTACGAATCTTCCTCGTCTTTTGAAAAATTTCTTGAAGTCTCTCACGGCCATGGTGTATTCTTCGTCTTCACTATCAGAAGTCAAACTATCTTCATCACTTGATTACTTTTTGGCCTTCAAAGCAAGAGATCTATTTTGTTCTTGTAACACCCCCAAAAATAAGTCGCAGCGAAAGTATGTCCGGGGGCGTTACTTCA
The DNA here is from genome assembly GCA_026074375.1 of Tanacetum coccineum. Lineage (NCBI taxonomy): Eukaryota > Viridiplantae > Streptophyta > Magnoliopsida > Asterales > Asteraceae > Tanacetum > Tanacetum coccineum. Next base: position 18,133 of record BQNB010005140.1, read on the forward strand.
TAATACAACAACATAAGATACAAGAGAATAACCTCTAAATATGTTGTTTGAAAAGTAAACTCGTTGATTTTCTTGAAATTAAAATAACATTTATCCCAGAATTGCATCACAATGAAAAGCTTGAAAGCAATACAACGAGATTTGATCATTTGTATGTAAGTAGAAATCCATGAATGAAATCTTGTCAATTTAGATTCCAATGCACATCAAGTAAGCCAAGCATCTAATTCACCTGAAAAAAACATGCTTAAAAGTGTCAACATAAAGTTGATGAGTTCATAGATTTTTATAAATATGAATGTAAGTTCAAATGAATGTATTTGCCTAATGTATCATCGCAGTACCATGTAAAATGTTTAAGCAAAAATATTGGATCAAAGATTTGTAAAGTATTGCTGACTATTCTAATCCTTAAATAGTCAAAAAAATGTATGTACTAGTGTTTAAATCCAAGATTTTAAATGTATGCATGACTATTGTATCCAATACAATAGTCACCATATGTGATTACGATTACACACCTAAGTTCATGAAACTGCGCTTTGACTTGTATGTATGCCAATTTTTTCAGGCACTGTAAATGTATCCCAATAAATGCCAATCCATTTTAGACAATCAAAGTAAATGTTCATGTAAATGTAGTTCAATGTAACGACATGGTATAACGTTCGTTTCCAGTGATAGCTAGTCAACCGAACGGGGATGTCAACCCCAATAGATCTATCTTATAACATTCGCGCTTACCCTCGGAGTAATTAACAATTCATGCAACTTAAGCTAATCCATAATCATTAGAATGAAAACAAAGTTATAGTATCCATAAGTGAAAACTAGTGATGTACCTCATCGCGAGATATGTAAATGAGTATGCAAACAATTTTGTAAATGAATATGTAACCAAGTTACGAAATCAAGTATGCAATCAAGTATGTAAAAGAGATTATAAATGAATGTGTAAACAAGTTGTAACGAGCATGTATTCTCCCCAAAATAGTTCAAAGCATTTATAAAACAATTAAGAGAGGGGATATGAAGCTCACCTCAAAGATATAGCAAGCTTGTAGCAATTATGGGGTGGCACGGAAAATGATGCAAAAATCTATCCGCGACCTATATGTTACAGTTCCCGATTCAAAAATGCACATGAATATATAAATGCGTATGCAAAACACCACTAACCTTGTCACCATCACCATACAATTTATTTGTCACTTATTAAAAGCCATTTACAACTTATAAACAATTCAAGACCACAGAATCGTGCATTTAACAAAATATAAAATCGCCAAATGGATCTTATATTCAACAGTTGCATAACTCAACTCAAAAATGGAATATGGCTTCTTAAATTTACGGTGTAGCAAGGTTCACCCAGAGGGCTATCAACTGCATTTACTGACCTATAGTGACATTCGAACTCTAGGTTGGGGAAAGACAGCGTGCAAGTTCTGTGAAAAACAGCCATTTGCACTGCACATTGTCGTTTTTCAGAAACTTTGAAGGCTCGTAACATTCTACTAACAACTTTTTAGACCAAACGATTTTTAGTTCTAGAATCTATGCTAGGTGAAATTCAAAAGTGTCATTGAGCAAAATTTTCCCAATCGGCCTTTAACAGGCTCGAAATTGGGGCTAAAAATGACCCTCCCGACCATGTTTTTATTTTAACGTTTTTAACCTAGATTTTGTTTTAAACTAATACCGCTGTGTCGATTTAACTCTGTTTTAGGTGATACAAAAGAGCCACGGTCAAGATATTCGATCTAGTTTCCAAATTAACACGCGAGATTTCCAGGTGAAATCCTACCTCAGGATACCTGTAAAAGGCCGTAACGATGCTCGATTTAAGCTTAAAAACTTCCTACCAATTTCATACCAACACTCGCATCTAACCTAGCTAACCAATCAAAATCAACTTAATATTCCTCCTAATAGAAAAGTCATAAAAATCAGTTTCAATAATTAGTTACACGAGCAGAAAAAATTCAACTTGAACTCATAATAAATATCGTAATGCACCGTTTATTTCGAAATTAATATTCTAAAACACTATGAGTTAAGGTGACTGAAGCTAGCAGAACACATAAAGGAGCTGAGATAAGTAGGAAAAATCAAACTTACAATGGTTTATGTAGGAAAAATAATTCGAACCAAAAACAAAAACAACCTAAAAAACCCTAATTATAAAAAACCACTTTCAATTTAACCCTTTGGTAAACCAATCTTGTACCCTCCAAAACCTTCGTAAACCTCTGGTAACACATACCTCCTTGTGACCACGGAGAAACGCTGTAGAAAAGGAGCTTTCTTGTGATGTGGTGTGTTTTAAAAAGAAACTATGCCGATTAGGGTTTTCTCCATGTACAACGGTATCCTTGTGTTTTGTAATTGAATTGAGTAGGATGAATGAAGATTTATGAAGGTGTTTAAGTTCTTATTGCTGGAATAAAAATAGTGGTGAGGTTGTTTGGGAGCGTACAGTAACAATAAGAAATAAAACTAATCGGTTATGTCTTGTTGTCAAGTAGGTTTTGGTTAAATTAGAAAGAAACTAGTACATGGAAGTAATATACTTAGTTTTCCAGCCGTAGCAATGGTTACAAAGAGAAAAAAGGGCGTTGTAACCATTGCTGGGAAGTATAAAATAGCTATGGATAAAAGGGGGTTCAGTTTTTCATTGGTACAAAGTTTCATATGAGATTTTCGGTGCTAGGATAAATAATACTGATAGTTTTGCTAATTTTTTGGGAAAGAAATTAAATTAGGAGACTTTTGATACATAGAGGGTTAGTGGGCTTGCAACTTGTTGTTAATAAATTAGTCTAAGGTTTAAGTGATTAAAATGGTGTTTATGGTGAAATATTTCCACAGGGACCAAACTCGTAATTATCGTTAAGTAATTGTTTTGGGACTTCGTTTAAGTGATACATAAACGATATTCAAAACACAAAACTAGCGACAGTGCGTTCCAAATGATTTTTTCGCTATAAAAATGAGTATTTAAAATGATATATTTCATAAATGTTAAATATAAACTCACTTAAAAAAAATTTAATATCAATTAATGTGAATCGCTTTGTAAAGCTTGACCGTAAAATAATTTTTAACTTGAACTTTCGCGTTTAGAAAAAACTTTTTAATATAAAAGTTTAAATCATTTATAAAATAGTTTTTTATTAAATAAATTATGAGAAATTAAGTTATAATCATCATTATTATCCTGTCGTACGCGTTGTAACGTTTTAAAATGTACAAGATATTCTCGTTTTCAAGCCAAATGAGATTGAAAATCAAATTTATAAACAACAATTATGTAATAATAAATGTGATTTATTATTTAAATATGTTCCAAAAATTTACTAGTTACGCAGTAGTCGCTTTTTATGTGACAAAAAAAGGTCATAAGTCAAGAAGTTAAGTCAGACCCGAAAAGTCAAAGGGTGAAGTAGTCATTCAAGTTCCGAAAATTGCCGGTTGTTACAGTACTTACCCCTTAAAGGAATCTCGTCCCGAGATTAGATTTGTGTTAACCGATGGTGTGACCAAGAAAAGATTTAATTTTTAATAAAGCAGTTTTGAACATGACGCTGATAACTTCATTTAGCAAAATTTGATGTTTCGACACTTCATAAATTTCGGCTAGATTTGACTAGGATATTTAATCCATCAGAATAGGTATTTCAGAAAAATATTATCACAAGTTTTTAGTGGTTGGTATTAACGCTTTAATGTAAGAATCCTCTAATAAGTGTAAACATCAAAGGAGAAAGTGTAGTCGCGTGAGTATGTCTATATATGGGTTTAACTGTTCAAGGACAGAGTCTAGTTTCTGATATATGTAATGTTCGATGATTAATATCGGACGAGGCTAATGGATGTAAGTATTCAACTTGCTTAAGCGGTACTAGGATGTATCATGACTTAAATTGTTGTACCATTGGTCTGTAATGAATAAATCAATCGAATACTATATCGAGAGATGCTTATTTTGATTAAGGGGTGTTGCATTACCTATTGGATAAAGTTGTACAAGCTAGGACTGCTCGAGGACCTAGTCAACAGCAAACCTAACAGAGATAGCAATAACAGACGGTGATGGGATGTGGAGAGTGAGGACATTTCAAGGAACAATATCTCTAGATAAATAATCGAACAATGGAGGTAGCTCTTAGAGAGCCTTACTGCGTAGGTGGTGAAAATTGTACACAGTCCTGCTAGTTCGAAATTGAACAAAGTCCCGTATACTCAAGAGGTGTAAAAAGTCTTTATCTTCACAACAGTTTCGTGAGTGTAAGGATTATAACGGCAAAAGTAAAAATCTTAAGCAATGAGATAAGGTAGATTCAAGTGAGGTCTTAAGAATCTGCTGAGTGGCAAGACACGTTGTGTCACCTAGACCTTTTTAAACGTATTCCGTTGATTGTCGGGTTGAGTTCATACACAGTGTCATATAGGATACCATAAGACGCCAGTCATTTAAATTTTATAATTTGCATAAAGAATCGTCCCAAATTATGTAAATTAATGGAATTATAAACTTATGGATCGTTAATTACAATTTCTATTTATTTAAATGAAGTTTCGACTTAATCCTTTTCAAATAAAGATAATATTAAATTAGTCCTTAATAATGTCCGATGCAATACGCGTACTCAACAAAATTTCTTTAAGGTGTGGTGGCATGACGATGCCGTGCTTCTAATAGAGAAATGGAGCGAGTGTTTAAATACGTCGTCTTCGGAGGCGGGGATAAAAAATCAGGAGATCGACATAATGATTCAAAATATTGATGAGTACACGTAAAGTAAATAAGGTAAAAGTCCTTAATGAAAGAGTTACCATAAATATCGTATCAATCCTGTATTGTTACAAGTCCCGCCCATACAAGACTTGTAATACTTAGATTCACACATAATTCCATAAAAACAAAACTGTGGCGGGTTTCGTATAAAATGATATTATATAGGATTATGAAAAGTTTTAGAGGCTATTGTATAACTTACAATGTCTGAGAACGAAGTGAGACGCATTGTGCAACCCACAATGTTCTAAGAGGTAAAAAGAGAACCATTGCATAACTCACAAATGTTTTTTAATAAATATTCAATTATTTATATAATTAACACTTAATAAAAAAAATGTACAATATACGCAAACGATGTTAGCATAAATATAATATATGTATGTCATGAATAGCACGTATTGTAAACAAGTAATGTAAGCAATTAAGCACGGTAGTTTGTATGCACTTTTGAAAATATTTTGATAGAGAATACAAATTTTGTGAAAATGGTTATAGTCTAGGGTAAAATATCAACCAAAGTTCTCTATAACCATGCTCGATAACCTCTAATCTGTAATAAACATCCCCCAAAAAAATGTGTCGCAGCAGAATAATGTCCGGGGGCGTTACTTCATAATACAACAACACAAGATACAAGAGAACGACCTCTAAATGTGTCGTTTGAAAAGTAAACTCGTTGATTTTCTTGAAATTGAAATAACATTTGTCCCAAGAATTTGCATCACAATGAAAAGCTTGAAAGCAATACAACGAGATTTGATCATTTATATGTAAGTAGAAATCCATGAATAAAATCCTGTCAATTTAGACTCCAATGCACATCAAGTAAGCCAATCATTTAATTCACTTGAGAAAAACATGTTTAAAAGTGTCAACATAAAGTTGGTGAGTTCATAGATTTTTATAAAAAGAAAGTTAAGTTCAAATGAATTATTTGCCTGATGTATAATCGCAGTCCCTATGTAAAATTTAAGTGCTACTGTCTCACTACTGATCATAATAAAATGTTAAGCAAAAAAATTAGATCAAAAAGATTTGTAAAGTAAAGCTATGAGCTATTCTAATCCATTAAATATCCAAAAAAAATTATGTACTAGTGTTTAAATCCAAGATTTTTAAATGTACGCCATGACTATTTTATCCAATACAAAAGACACAAATGTGATTACGATTACCCACCTAAGTTCATGACACTGCGCGTTGACTTTGAAAGTAATAATCTTATCATGCCTGTTAAATGTTATCCCAATTAATGCCAATACCAGCTTCAACAATCAAAGTCAATGTTCAATGTAAATTGTATTTCAACTGTAACGACATGGTAAATAAACTTTCTTTCCAGTGATAGCTATTCAACCCGAAACGTGATGTCAACCCCAATAGATCAATCATATAGCCAACACATTCGCGCTCCCTCGAGTATTAACAATTCATGCAACTTAAGCTAATCCATAATCATTAGAATGAAAACAAAGTTATAGTATCCATAAGTGAAAACTAGTGATGTACCTCATCGCGAGATATGTAAATGAGTATGCAAACAATTTTAGTAACTAATATTAACCAAGTTACGAAATCAATATGCAATCAAAGTTTAAAAGAGATTAAAAATGATTGTAGTAAACAAGTTTAAACGAGCAAAGTATTCTCCCCATAAAAGTAAAGCAGTAAAAAATAAAATAAAGAGAGGTTATAAGAAGCCACCACAAAAGAAAAGCAGCTTGTAGCAATTAAGGGGTGCACGGAAAAGTGATGCAAAAAGTCTATACTCGACCTATATGATTAGTTCCCGATCAAAAAATGCACTATTAATAAGTAAAAGCGTATGCGAAACACTAGACATTTTCACCATCAACCATACATGAATTATCACATTGAAAGCCACTTACAACAATAAAAAACAAGGTTTTCATAGTCAAAAATATGGTCATTTTACAATGTTCTAAAATCGCTAAAATGGGTCATATACGAACATTTCATAACTTCACACAAAATGGAAATTGGCTTCTAAATGTTATGGGGTAGCAATTTCACCCAGAGGCTACATACTATGCTTTAACCTAAGTGACAAATTCGAATTCAAGGTGGGTGAAAAACATCGTGCAGTTCTGTGAAAAACAACCATATCACTACACCGGTCGCTTTTTCAGAAACTAGAAGGACTCTAACTTTCTACTCACAACTCCTTAGCCCAAATGACTTTTAGTTCTGGAATCTATGCTAGGTGAAATTCAAAAGTGTCATTGAGCAAAATTTTCCCAATCGGCCTCTAACACACAAATCAGGCAAAACATTAATCCCACATAACACGTTTTATTTTAACGTTTTTAACCTAGATTTTGTTTTTTTGTTTCCCGCTTCGTTATAACTCCTTTTAGGTGATTCAAAAGCCCACGGTCTAATTATTTGATCTAGTTTCTAAATGTCCACTGAGATTTCCAGGGGGAAATCCTACCTCAGGATCCGTGTAAAGGCCGTAAAGTGTTCGATTAAACTTAAAAACTCTACCAATTCATACCATATCGCATCTAACCTATCTAACTTATCAAAAGATACTTAATATCATCCTATAGGAAGCCATAAAATTCAGTTTCAATAATTTTTACACGAGCACAAAAATATCCAACGTGAACTCATAATAATTATCGTATGCACCGTTTATCGAATTAATCTTTAAAACACATGAGTTGAGGTGAATTGAGCTAGCATGTATACACATAAAGGAGCTGAGATAAGTAGGAAAAATCAAACTTACAATGGTTTATGTAGGAAAAATAATTCGGCCAAAACAATTCAACCTAAAACCCTAATTATATAAAAACCCACTTTTAATTTAACCCTTTTGTAAACCAATTTTGTACGCCTCAAAGGACCTTCGTAAACCTCTTGTACACACCCTTGTGACCACGGAAACGGGCTGTAAAAAGGGAGCTTGCTTGTGATGCGTGTGTTTGAAAAAGAAACTAAGCCGATTAGGGTTTCTCCTTGTACTAGGGTTCCTTTGTGTTTTGTAATTGAATTGAGTAGGATGAATGAAGATTTATGAAGGTGTTAAGTTGCTTAGTTGATGAATAAAATGGTGGTGGAGGTTGTTTTGGGTGCGTACAATAACATGAAGATATAAACGATCGTTTTTGTTCTTGTGTCAAGTAGGTTTTTGTGTTAAAGTGAGAAAGAAACTAGTAATGGGAAGTATATCTTAGTTTTCAGCCGTTGCAATATACAAAGAGGATAAATGGGTGTTGTATCCATTGCTTGGGGAAGTCTAAAAGAGCTAATGGATAAAAGGGGGTTAGTTTTTCTTGGTGACAAAGTTTCATATGGGATTCGGTGCTAGGAAAAATAATGAACTGATTGTTTTGCTAAATTTTTGGTAAGAAATTATTTTGGAACGTTTGATACATAGTGGGTTAGTGGGCTTGCAACTTGTGGGATTTAATTAGGCTAAGGTTTAATGGTTAAAAGGGTGGTTTATGGTGAAAATATTTCCACAGGGACCAAAAGCGTAATTTTCGTAAAGTATTGGTTCGGGACTCGTTTAAGATACTTAACGGATGATTCAAAACACGAAACTTGCGCCATTGCGTTCCAAATGATTTTTCCTATAAAAATGAGTATTTACTTGATAGTATTTCATAAATGTTTTTATAAAACTCACTTAAAAATGTTTATCAATTATTGGGTATCGCTTTTAAGCTTTGACCGTAAAATAAGTTTTAACTTGAACTTTCGCGTTTTAAAACAAACGTTTTTAAATAAAATGTTAAATAATTTATTAAATATTTTTATTAAATAAATTTTGATAATTAAATATAATTTAATTATTATCGTGTCGGTACGCGTTGTGTGCGGTTTTCAAAATTAACGAGATATTCTCGTTTTCAAGCCAAGTGAGATTGAAAATCAAATTTATAAACGACAATTATGTAATAATAAATATGATTTATTATTTAAATATGTTCCGAAAATTTACCGGTTACGCAGTAATCGCTTTTATGTGACAATAAAATGTCAAAAGTCAAAAAGTCAAGTCAGACCCAAAAAGTCAAAGGGTAAAATAGTCATTTAAAGTTTTGAAAATTTGCCGGTTGTTACAGTACTTACCCCTTAAAGGAATCTCGTCCCGAGATTAGATTTGTGTTAACCGATGGTGTAACCAAGAAAAGATTTAATTTTTAATAAAGCAGTTTTGAACATGACGCTGATAACTTCATTTAGCAAAATTTGATGTTTCGACACTTCATAAATTTCGGCTAGATTTGACTAGGATATTTAATCCATCAGAATAGGTATTTCAGAAAAATATTATCACAAGTTTTATGGTTGGTATAAACGCGTTATGAAGAAGTCTCTTAATAGTGAAAACATCAAAGGAGAAAGTGTAGTCGCGTGAGTATGTCTATATATGGGTTTAACTGTTCAAGGACAGAGTCTAGTTTCTGATATATGTAATGTTCGATGATTAATATCGGACGAGGCTAATGGATGTAAGTATTCAACTTGCTTAAGCGGTACTAGGATGTATCATGACTTAAATTGTTGTACCATTGGTCTGTAATGAATAAATCAATCGAATACTATATCGAGAGATGCTTATTTTGATTAAGGGGTGTTGCATTACCTATTGGATAAAGTTGTACAAGCTAGGACTGCTCGAGGACCCAGTCAACAGCAAACCTAACAGAGATAGCAATAACAGACAGTGATGGGATGTGGAGAGTGAGGACATTTCAAGGAACAATATCTCTAGAATAAAGATCAACAGATGGGAGGAGCTCGTAGGAGAGCTTATGCGATAGGTGGTGGAATATTGTACCCAGTCTGCTAGTTCGAGATTGAACTAAGTCCGTTAGCTCAAGAGGGTAACAAGTCTGTTAGCTTCACAAGCAGTTCGTGATTGTAAGGATTTATAACGGCAAAAGTAATAACTTAAGAATGAGATAAGGTAGTTCAAGTGAGGTCTTAAGATTCTGCTGAGTGGCAAGACACGGTTGTGTCTCTAGACCTTTTTAACGGATTCCGGTGATTGTCGGGTTCGAGTTCATACTCGTGTCATATTGGATACCATTAAGCCCAGTCATTTATAATTTATTATTTGCATAAAGAAGCGTCCCAATTTATGTAAATAATGAATTGATAAACTTATGGTTCGTTGATTTACAATTTCTTTATTTAAATGAAGTGGCGTCTTAATCTTTTCAAATAAAGAGATTATAAATTAGTCTACTTAATAATTTCCGATGCAATACGCGTACTCACAAAATTCTTTAAGGTGGTGGTGGCATGACGATGCCGGTGCTCTAATGAGTATGGAGCGAGTGTTTAAAACTCGTCTTCGGAGGCGGGGAGTAAAATGATCAGGGGAGATCGACATAATGTTCAAAATAATTGATGAGTACTCGGTTAAAGTAAATAAGGTAAAAGTCTTTATGAAAGAGTTACCATAGCAATTATCGTATCAATCCTTTTGTTACAAGTCCCGCCCATACAAGACTTGTAATACTTAGATTCACACATAATTCCATAAAAACAAAACTGTGACGGGTTTCGTATAAAATAATATTATATAAAATTATGAAAAGTTTTAGAGGCTATTGTATAACTTACAATGTCTGAGAACGAAGTGAGACCATTGTGCAACCCACAATGTCTAAGAGGTAAAATGAGACCATTGCATAACTCACAATGTTTTAAGAAATATTCTAGTATTTATATAATTAACTCTTATATAAATAAATGTACAATATACGCAAAAGGAATGTAGGCATATATATTATATATGTATGTCATGTAAGCACGTATTGTAACAAGTAATGTAAGCAAGTAAGCAAGTAGTGTGTATGCACTTTGAAAATGTTTGATGTGATGCAATGTTTGTGAAAATGGTTATAGTCTAGGGTAAAATATGCAACCAAGTTCTCTATAACCAGTGCTCTGATACCAATCTGTAACACCCCAAAAAATGTGTCGCAGCAGAAGTATGTCCGGGGGCGTTACTTCATAATACAACAACACAAGATACAAGAGAACGACCTCTAAATGTGTCGTTTGAAAAGTAAACTCGTTGATTTTCTTGAAATTGAAATAACATTTGTCCCAGAATTGCATCACAATGAAAAGCTTGAAAGCAATACAACGAGATTTGATCATTTGTATGTAAGTAGAAATCCATGAATGAAATCCTGTCAATTTAGACTCCAATGCACATCAAGTAAGCCAAACATCTAATTCACCTGAGAAAAACATGCTTAAAAGTGTCAACATAAAGTTGGTGAGTTCATAGATTTTTATAAATATGAATGTAAGTTCAAATGAATGTATTTGCCTAATGTATCATCGCAGTACCATGTAAAATGTTTAGTGACTACTGTCTCACTACAGTATCATAAAATGTTTAAGCAAAAATATTGGATCAAAGATTTGTAAAGTATTGCTGACTATTCTAACCCTTAAATAGTCAAAAAAATGTATGTACTTGTGTTTAAATCCAAGATTTGAAATGTATGCATGACCATTGATCCAATACAATAGTCACCATATGTGATTACGATTACACACCTAAGTTCATGAAACTGCACTTTGACTTGTATGTATGCCAATCTCTTCAGGCACTGTAAATGTATCCCAATGAATGCCAATCCATTTCAGACAATCAAAGTAAATGTTCATGTAAATGTAGTTCAATGTAACGACAGGGTATAACGTTCGTTTTCAGTAATAGCTAGTCACCCGAACAGGGATGTCAACCCCAACAGATCTATTTTATAACATTCGTGCTTACCCTCCGAGTAATTAACAGTTCATGCAACTTAAGCTAATCCATAATCATTAGAATGAAAACAAAGTTGTAGTATCCGTAAATGAAAACTAGTGATGTATCTCATCGCGAGATATGTAAATGAGTATGCAAATAATTTTGTGTATGAGTATGTAACCAAGTTACGAAATCAAGTATGCAATCAAGTATGTAAAAGAGATTATAAATGAATGTGTAAACAAGTTGTAACGAGCATGTATTCTCCCCAAAATAGTTCAAAGCATTTATAAAATAATTAAGAGAGGGGATATGAAGCTCACCTCAAAGATATAGCAAGCTTGTAGCAATTATGGGGTGGCACGGAAAATGATGCAAAAATCTATCCGCGACCTATATGTTACAGTTCCCGATTCAAAAATGCACATGAATATGTAAATGCGTATGCAAAACACCTAGACTCTTGTCACCATCAACCATACATGTATTTTCACTTTTGAAAGCCATTTACAACTTATAAACAAGTTTCAAGTCAAAAATTGTCATTTTACAATGTTCTAAAAATCGCTAAATGGGTCATATTCAACAGTTCATAACTCACTCAAAAATGGAAATTGGCTTCTGAAATTTATGGGGTAGCAAGTTCACCCAGAGGGCTACAACTTTGCTTTAACCTATAGTGACATTCGAATTCTAGGTGGGGGAAAACAGCGTGCAAGTTCTGTGAAAAACAACCATTTACACTACACAGGGTCGTTTTTCAGAAACTTTGAAGGCTCGTAACTTTCTACTCACAACTCCTTAGCCCAAATGACTTTTAGTTCTGGAATCTATGCTAGGTGAAATTCAAAAGTGTCATTGAGCAAAATTTTCCCAATCGGCCTCTAACAGGCTCGAAATCATGGCTAAACATGACCCTCACGATCACGTTTTATTTTAACGTTTTTAACCTAGATTTTGTTTTTTTGTTTCCCGCTTCGTTATAACTCCTTTTTAGGTGATTCAAAAGCCCACGATCTAATAATTTGATCTAGTTTCCAAATGTTCACTGAGATTTCCAGGGGTGAAAAATCCTACCTCGGGATCCATGTAAAGGCCGTAAAGTGTCCGATTAAACTTAAAAACTCTACCAATTCATACCACAAAGCTCTAGCTATTCTAACCTATCAAAAGCTACTTAATATCATCCTATAGGAAGCCATAAAATTCAGTTTTATTCATTTTAACACGTGCACGTAATTATTCACCAAAAATTCATTTTAATTAACGTTTTCATGATTTTTAAAACACATGAATCATGGTGACTTGAGCTAGCATGCATACACATAAAGTGAACTGATATAAAATTATAGAACCAAGAATCACAATGGTGTATGTGAAGAAAAACAATTCAACCTAGAATGAATATTCAAATCAAACCCCAAATCATGTAGAAACTCACTTCACACCATTTCTTGCACCCTGATTCCTTAATAAGCCCAATAACTTTCGTTAAACTTGACACACACTTGTGATCACTTATAGGAGTGAATAACAAGGACTAGGTGTTTGAAATTTTTGGGTGAGTGGTTTGAAATCATAACAAACGATAGGTGTTTTATTAGTGGATTTCTTAGGTTCGGTTAGAGTAGGGTTTTCTTGAGGGTAAGTAATGGTTAGGTTAGTCTAGGTTGAGTGTAGTGATGATTCTTAGTTTCTTGTTGAACGAAGAATGGTGGTGTGGTGATGGTGGGTGGTTCGAACAGTGAACAAGGAAGATACAACCGATTGTTTTTCTTCTTTTTCTATCTTGTAAGTGTTTGTAAAAAGGAAAAAATGAATATTGTTCTTTGGTCATGTATAAATTACAATTCATGCCCGATTCATGAAAGGGGCAATCGTGTTCTTATTCTTTTTTGGGAGAGGTCTGAAAGATTAGAGGGGTAAAAGCGGTGTTGGTGTTGGTTTTATTGGGCATCAAGGTTTTATATGAGGGTTCGGTTTACTAGAAAGAGAATTAGAGAAAACTTCAATTTTGGTCCACTAATTCTTTACGGGAATACACTTTTGGGTTCATTTTTTTAAAAATTTGCGGGTTTAAGCCCCAAAACAAGAGTATACATTTCACAATTTGAGCCAAATACTAACAATTTCGTTAATCTGATTTAGCTCAAATGTGAAATGGATACTCAGGTTTTGGATCAAATGTGAACCCAAATATGTTGATTTTGACTTCAATGTGATATGGAATATGGGGTTTTGGCTTAAACCGCAAATTTTTAAAATATATAAATATCAAAAAAACTAAAATAAAAAAATAAAAAAAATAAACTAAAAGAAAATGGAACTAAAGGTGTTATACCGGCAAAGATAGTGGACCAAAATTGTAGTTTAGTTTTCTCAGAGGGATATGAGCCGTTTGTTTTTTTTTTTTGTTTGATTTTTTGGTGAGTTTATTTTTGTGACGTTTTATTTGCTTACTAAGTGGGTTAGTGGGCTTGCAACTTGTGGGATTTAATTAGGCTAAGGTTTAATGGTTAAAAGGGTGGTTTATGGTGAAAATATTTCCACAGGGACCAAAAGCGTAATTTTCGTAAAGTATTGGTCCGGGACTCGTTTAAGATACTTAACGGATGATTCAAAACAAGAAACTTGCGTCATTGCGTTCCAAATGATTTTTCCTATAAAAATGAGGATTTACTTGATAGTATTTCATAAATGTTTTTATAAAACTCACTTAAAAATGTTTATCAATTATTGGGTATCGCTTTTAAGATTTGATCGTAAAATAAGTTTTAACTTGAACTTTCGCGTTTAAAAAAAACATTTTTAAATAAAATGTTAAATAATTTATTAAATATTTTTATTAAATAAATTTTGATAATTAAGTATAATTTAATTATTATCGTGTCGGTACACATTGTATGCGGTTTTCAAAATGTACAAGATATTCTCGTTTTCAAGCCAAATGAGATTGAAAATCAAATTTATAAATGAAAATTATGTAATAATAAATGTGATTTATTATTTAAATATGTTTCGAAAATTTACTGGTTACGCAGTAGTCGCTTTTTATGTGTCAAAAAAAAGTCATAAGTCAAGAAGTCAAGTCAGACCCGAAAAGTTAAAGGGTAAAGTAGTCATTCAAGTTCCGAAAATTGCCGGTTGTTACAGTACCTACCCCTTAAAGGAATCTCGTCCCGAGATTCGATTTGTGTTAACCGATGGTGTGACCAAGAAAAGATTTAATTTTTAATAAAGCAGTTTTGAACATGACGCTGATAACTTCATTTAGCAAAATTTGATGTTTCGACACTTCATAAATTTCGGCTAGATTTGACTAGGATATTTAATCCATCAGAATAGGTATTTCAGAAAAATATTATCATAAGTTTTATGGTTGGTATAAACGCGTTATGAAGAAGTCTCTTAATAGTGAAAACATCAAAGGAGAAAGTGTAGTCGCGTGAGTATGTCTATATTTAGGTTTAACTGTTCAAGGACAAAGTCTAGTTTCTGATATCTGTAATGTTTGATGATTAATATCGGACGAGGCTAATGGATGTAAGTATTCAACTTACTTAGGCGGTACTAGGATGTATCATGACTTAAATTGTTGTACCATTGGTTTGTAACGAATAAATCAATCGAATACTATATCGAGAGATGCTTAACTTGATTAAGGGGGGTTGCATTACCTATTGGATAAAGTTGTACAAGCTAGGACTGCTCGAGGACCTAGTCAACAGCAAACCTAACAGAGATAGCTATAATAAACGGTGATGGGATGTGGAGAGTGAGGACATTTCAAGGAACAATATCCCCAGAATAAAGATCAACAAATGGGAGGAGCTCGTAGGAGAGCTTATGTGATAGGTGGTGGAATATTGTACCCAGTCTGCTAGTTCGAGATTGAACTAAGTCCGTTAGCTCAAGAGTGTAACAAGTCTGTTAGCTCCACAAGCAGTTCGTGATTGTAAGGATTTGTAACGGCAAAAGTAATAACTTAAGAATGAGATAAGGTAGTTCAAATGAGGTCTTAAGATTCTGCTGAGTGGTAATACACGGTTGTGTCTCTAGACCTTTTTAACGGATTCCAGTGATTGTCGGGTTCGAGTTCATACTCGTGTCATATTGGATACCATTAAGTTTAACATTCCGTATTTTCAGGTCATTTACGACATCATCTATTTTACTAATTATTATTTTTTCATACACGTTTACTTTTAATTCTCATTATATAGTGAAATCGCGTAAATTAAAAATCAACAATTAACGTAAACGGACACCAAACGAATTAAAGTTTTCGTCAAGCAAGCAATATATTATTTTTACAAAAGTAATAATAAACTTTTTATATTTTATTTTTATTGGTTGCGTAAAACATTTACGTTTCGCAATAAAATACATTTAGGTATACCCGGAAGTACCAAAACTTTTCTACGCTTCAACAAATACCCACTTTTATACCAAATACCCAAAAATTTCAAAAAATATTATGTATATACATGTATGTGGCCGGCTAGGGATAAGAACACAAAGATATGACTAGTTTGAAAAATACATTCCTTAAATTCATGAGATGTTCTCATCTTTTAGGAACCAAGGCCCATTTTTTTCAAGTATTGACCAAAGACTTTCTATGATTTCCTCCCTTTGTCCCAAGACTTGCTATTTCACTTTTGACTAGCTTATATACTTGTATCTCATTTACAATAGATAGAAATACATTCATACACTTGAACACTTAGCAAATTTTTCACAAAACTCTCCCCCCCTAAAAAACCCACGGCATACCACAAGGACCATACTCAATCCATACAAAATTTTCTACAAACATTTACACACATTCCTACTATATATCTAAGACCTACTAAGATGGTTTGAAGGTTTGGCTAAGCCTTTACAAGTATTAAACAAGAAAAAGCTAAATTAGGGTTTCACTTAGTTTAAGGTTTCAAGATCTTGCAAGCTTGGGTTCATAATCTAAACAAAAGTTTAGATTGTGTTGGTTATCATATTACATCACCATAAGGTTATCTAAAACCCTTTATGTCTTTACATTTATCATTTTATGTGTATATAAGTTCTATGTAGTGAAATCACCATTAGGATGCTTTTAAACATGTAAAACATATTTTTGCTTGTGATTATAATTTTGTACACTTATTCATGTATTATGTGGTTGAATATATCATGGACTAGGAACCCTAAGTATGTAAGACATATGTTAATAAGGGTTGTAATGGACTTGTAACAAAGTGGTTAAGCTAAAAAGTTATAAAAACGACTTTTAAACACATTTTCAAAAAAACCCATTTAAGGGCTGTTTGAATTCGAAAATTTACACCTCTATTTTATGATTTTATAAGATACTACATGTCCCAAGGATCGTGGGCATGTAAAGAACTCGAAAAACCGATTTATAACGAAAAAGATACGATGATTTCAAGTTTACGTTAAATATATACTTTTATAAAACTATTTTTATAAAAGTTACTATTTACCACATAAACTTATACTTTTAAAACATCAATAAATCGAAAAAACTTTTAAATACGAAGACGTGCTCGAAAGAATCGCTAAAAACGGAGTTAAAAAGAATAAGTTACGACATTTACGAGATTTACGATAACTAAATCTATAAAAATAAATATATAATTGTCATGAATAGTAAAAATCACTATTTGTAACACCCCCAAATTGGGTCGCAGCGGAATATGGGTCCGGGGCGTGTTACTTCTCAGATCAATAACACAAGATATATATAGAACGACCAAAAAGTCGTTTGAAAATGATACATTGGATTTAACAAAGTAATTGTTACATAAGCCCAAAGCTTAACTTGTTCACTTAATCAAAATACAAAGATTTTCAGCCCATAAAATGAAATGCGACAAAATCTTTAATGCATGACATCCAATTCAAAACCACCAATGTATCCATCGCACCTTGTGCTTATTGATCCCCTGAAAAACATTGCTTTAAAACGTCAACAATAATGTTGGTGAATTCATAGGTTTGATAAATCATATATTGTAGGACCACAAGATCTCCCGTATGATAATGCAACAAATGCAGACATCATATAAATGTAATTACGTTGCTCTAAGCTCATGACACTGAAGCTTGACGTATGTGAGTACCAAATTAATGGCCTCCATTGCCCGTGAGTGATGTTCTAACCCGCAACATCCTATATTCGACATGGTATACGTTCGTTGTTCAGTGATAGCTAATCACCCGAACGGGGTTGTCAAAACCCAATAGATCTATTCATAACATTCGCGCTCGTAATTAACAGTTCATGATAATGGGCTCAGATTGGGTTATCGCTACTTAGGCAACATGTAATCATAATATAAAACTTAACCACTTGTGTCCAGTTGTAAAACATTGCATGTTTTTCACCCCAAAAACTTTGTAAAACAAAAGCATGTAAAACGTGGGGCTATGAACTCACCTTGAGTTCTGATAATCCAAATATCGCAGATAATGCGTCACGTAAAAGATCGAATGCAACCTAAATTATCATAGGTCGTATAAGTACCGAGTACTTTAATTGATAACATTGAATGTAATCCTATAGATTATATCGTACTATCGTTCGGGCTATCATAATTAAAGAGGTCATGACATGACGTTCGAGGAGTTAGGACACTTTAAATCGTAAATCCAACAACTCGTCGAAACGCCATCCGAAGAGGCCTCATTATGAAACTCCCTAGTAATATAGTACTTTGATAACCACATAATATTCTATATAGCTCAATCACCAACTAATGGTTTTGGTAAAATTGTGTTTAATAAGTTAAAACGTTTATAATTATCGTTTAGTAAAACTGGCGTAACTTTCGCGTTTTAAACCCGATTCTCGCGTTTCTTATGGCTATGGCATCGAATGTAACCTTGTCTTAAACGTCCATGTATGGCTTTCCTATACTGAATTGTTGTACAGTGACTAGCACCCCATGTTACCATTCCCTGCTACCTATTTTGGGGTGGTAAGATGGTAACCAAAGCCAAGGTTTATAGGAACTGGCATTTTCAAAACCTAGTCTATAACCACAAGTTAAAGGTTTCCTTTTCTTTCTTATTTTAAATACAGAAGCCTTCATCGCTAACCATCTCCACGCGCGCTATGCCTGATTCGTACTTACTTTTTCAATGGTCATATGCAGTATATATAATATTAGATATATAAAACTTTGTTTAAATCGATCTCTTACGTCTATCTTTTGACATATCAATATCATTTCTATCATCATTAATATAAAATATCAACTAACCTGAGAATTATATTTTTATATCAGCTCCATTATTTCCATTGCCATGAATTTGCATACCTTATAAATTCTTAACGAATTGTGTACTTATAGTCCAGAAGCATGCCGCCCAGGAGATGTTAAGAAAAATCTGTTAGAATAGGGAAAAGCGTGTGCCCCAAAGCATTGAAAAAATGAAAAGACTAGACTGACTCAAACAATGCGGGTGGATCCGGATCACAAATACTGGAGGAACTGTTGTACCAGAGAACATGGATTTCGTAATAAGACATTTAGAATGCAAGCCTTACTCTTTCAAGGGACGGAAGGTGTATCGGACCTAAAATGTTGTTCGAAAAATGGACAATTGTTTGAAATTTGCAAATGTGCTAAAATGACAAATTCATTGCTATGTGCACGTTCGAGGGTCATGCTCTATAACCTGTGGAACGAAAATGTTACAGACTTTAGGGACTTGCTAATGCTAATCAATCCCTTGAGAAACGTGAAAGCTATTATGAACCACTGAATACTTTCCCTCATCTGAAACCAAAGGATTGGAACAAGAACTTTGGACTCTGACTCTGAAAGGAAATAATATCGAAGCTTTATCATAAACGTTTCCCAAGAACTAGTTCTGATGTGTCCTAATTGGTGTCCACTAAAAGTAAGAAGATTGAAAAGTACATTCTTGGTTTTCCTGAAAGAATCAAAGGAACATCACTCTTCCAAAGCTGCGACCTGCATAGAGGTAATCAACTTGGCCGTGAACTGGTCGAGCAATCCGTTCAGGGTAGGCTGCAAGAATATTGGGAAAGCAATTAAAGGAAATGGAAGACACCATAAGAAACAACCAACAACAATAACCATAACTACAACAATCAACCACAACAACAACAATAACCACAACGAAACAACAATCATCACAGCAACAAAATAGGAACCAGAAACTATCAAGGTCATATGTGTCAGCCCTACAGAGGAAAGATTTATGCTGGAAATTTACCAAAATGCAACTGGTGCAACTTACATCATCATGGACCGTGTCCTTAAAATGCCAAGAGGTCAAAATAGGTCACATAAAGGATTGTAAGTTAGGCTTCAGGGTGCAGGTAAAGACTTTCCTGCAGAATGAACATTTTTCAGGTGTGGTAAAAGGACATTTCAAGGACAATGTCCGAAAGCAGAACCAGCAATGATGAGCTCGTGGAGAGATTACGTGGTGATTGAAAATCCACAACAGAATCCGAATGTGGTCACGGGTACGTTTCTTCTTAATGATCCACTACCGCTGTTATTCTCTTGTGACGCAGGGCTGAAAAGAGTTTTGTATCTTCTGTTTACCCATTCTATTTATATTGCCCCTGCACGCTAACCACTAGCTACGAAGTAGAGTTACAGACGTAAAAGTCTTAGCACCATACCATTTTTACGTAGTTGCACCTTATTTTTGTGTAATAACTGGTTTCATAGACTTGTTACCCAACCCGCTAAGGAAGAGGTATGATGGTAGCAGTGATTGGATTGGTTGCCATACCAACGAGAT
Source organism: Tanacetum coccineum (assembly GCA_026074375.1). Classification (NCBI taxonomy): domain Eukaryota; kingdom Viridiplantae; phylum Streptophyta; class Magnoliopsida; order Asterales; family Asteraceae; genus Tanacetum; species Tanacetum coccineum. The sequence continues at coordinate 38,481 of BQNB010005140.1, forward strand.
CCCATCGATTGTTAGAAAGATTGTCCGTAATCCCGCTTCTGAATGGCAAATTCTTAAAGTGCAAGACGAGAGGCCGGAAAAGGATCTCGTTCACTTGCATGTATCAAGGCTGATGAGAAAAAGATTGATGACATACCGTATTGTCCAGCTTCCTAAGGTATTCTAATGATCTGTTAGGTTTACCTCGTGTCGAGAGATAAATTTCGCATTGATATGATTCCAGCGCATCACCATTTTAGAATCTCCATACCTGTTAGCCCCTTCAAAATGTTAGAACTATCAACTACTTAAGAACTTCCAAGAGAAGGTTTATTATTCGACCAAGTTCACTCACCATGGGGAGCACCCGTGCTCTTTTTTCAAGAAGATAAGACGGTTTCGATAGAATGTGTATTGAACGAAAGGAACAAACCAAGTTGACTTAAAGAACCGTTACCCTCTCCCCAAATTGATGACTTTGTTTGACCAATTTTACAAGTGTGTTTTTCTCAAAGATCGATCTTTTGTTCGGATATCACCATTAAGGTTCGAGAGGAAGAGATACCAAAGACCCGCGTTTATAACTCGTTTCGGGCACTTTGATTCACAGTCTGCCATTTGGGCTGATAAACCACATAAAAATATTCATGGGACTGTTAATGAACCACATCTGCAAACCGTACTTGGACAAATTCGTAATTTTTTCATTGCCGACATCTTAATCTACCAAAGTTAGAAAAGAACATAAGTCCATCCCTAAAGACGATTTTAGACTTACTCAGAAGAGAATTATACCCAAATTTTCTAAGTGTGAATTTTGTTTGAAAGAATCATTCCTAGACTGTGTCAACCGTGAAGAGAGCCACGGGATCCTACAAGGTTGAGTCGGCAAGAACTGCAGACCTCTGAGTCACCAACAGAAATTTCCGTTCATTTTCTATGATTGGTAGGAACTACCGAAGGTTTATCGAGACTTTTCTCCAAGATCGCCAAGCCCCTCACCGTGTTGACTCAAAAGAATAAGCTTATGTGTGGGCGATAAGCAAGATGATGCCTTTCCCAAATTCTGAAGGAGAAACTATGCAATGCTCCTGTTTACTTCTCCCCGAGGGGACCATGAACGACTTTGGTGGTCTATTGCGATGCCATCGAAACAAGGTTTTTGGTGCGTGTTGATGCACGGGGCAACGCGATAGCATATGCGTCAAGACAGTGAAGAAGCATGGGAAAAATGATACCACCCATGTCCTAATTAGTGCGGTGGGGGTCGCTCTTAAAAGCGGAGAACATTACTTTATGGGACGAAAAGTGTATCGACACTGACCAAAAAGAGTCTCGTACATATTTACCAGAAAGATTAAATATACGACAAAGGCAGTGGATCGAGCTACTCCATGACTACGAGTGTGAGATCAAATACACCCGGGCAAGGCGAACGTGGTGGCAGATGCCTTGAGCAGAAAAGAAAAGACTCAAACCGAAGACGAGTACGTGCCTATGAGTATTTACATCATTCAGACTAAGACTAAATTTTGGAAGCGCAGACTAGCTCCAAGGATCTCAAACCCTACTGATGGCTAAGAGGATAGAAGACACGGTTGAAGCAACGAGATAATGGTGAAATTTACTTCTTTAATCGTATCTGGATTCCATCGGTTGGTGAATGTAAGAAATATGATCAGTGGATGTAACTTATACATCTAAGAAATATCCGTACATCCGGTGCGATAAGATGTACTGTGATCTGAGATACTTGTATTGATGGCCTGGTATGAAGATAGACATTGCTGAGTACGTTAGCAGATGTCTTACTGTTTCTAAGATTAAAGCCGAACATCAGAAACCCCAGGATTTCTTTAGCAATCCCGATAATTCTTGATGGAATGGGAAAATAGATAACAATGGACTTTATCACAAAGTTGCCTAAAAGCAGCAGTGGGTATGATACGATTTGGGTCGTTGTGGATAGATTGACCAAGTCGGCTCACTTCTTACCTATTCGTGAAGACTACAAGACGGAGAAATAGAAAGATTATACCAATGAGATTGTAGCAAGACATGGTGTGCCGGTGTCAATCATTTCAGACCGTGATGGTCGATTCACATCACACTTATGGCAAGCTTTTCAGAAAGCGTTGGGTACGAGACTAGACATGAGTACGGCTTACCACCCTCAGACCGACGGTCAGAGTGAGCGTACTATTCAACGCTGGAGGATATGCTTCGAGCTTGTGTTATGGATTTTGGTGGCAGTTGGGATACTCATCTTCTATTGATTAGTTTTCCTATAATAACATTACCACACAAGCATTAAGTGCGCACCATTCGAGCACTGTAGGCGGAAATGTTATCCCACGTATATAGGACTATGTTGAGAAAGTCAGCTTATTGACCAGAAATTATGCAAGAAAACGTCCTGAAAAGGATTGTTCAAAATAAGAAATATTGAAGACGGCTAGGAGTCACAGGAAATGCTATGATATAAGAGGCGTAAACTCTTGAATATCCAAGTTGGAAACCGATGTTACTTAAGGTATCTCCAAGGAAAGAGTGGTACGATTTGTAAGAAGGGAAGCTACACCACAAATAGTGGACATTGAAATCGTGAGCTGTTGGACCGGTGGATTATCCAGCCTGAAGTTACCCCAGAGCTAAGTGTGTCCACACATGTCTACATGTTTGAACCTCAAGAAATGCTTTTGGCTGTGCCAGAAGTTTCAGTGCCTTTGGATGAGATAGAGATTGATGAAAATCTACATTTTGTTGAAGAACCTATTAAGATCGTGAACGAGATAGTAAAAAAGCTAAAGTCGAAAAATCCCCATTAAGTCAAAAGTTTCGTTGGAACTCTCGGCAAGGAGCTGAGTATACCTGGGAACATAAAGACCAATTCCGGATGAAATATCCGCATCTTTTCTCTGAACCCGTACTTTCCTCAAGTGCCTCAACTTGATCCTTGAGGACAAGGAGCTCTCTAAACCGGAGGAGACTGTACATTCCGTATTTTCAGGTCTTTACGATGCATCTATTTTACTAATTTTTTTTTCTCGTACCGTTTACTTTTAATTCCTTATTATATAGTTAAATCACGTAAACCTAAAAATCCCACAATTAACAAAAAAGAAAGTTTTTCAAAGACGTCAAACACTACTTTTGGGACGACCCCTTTCTATTCAAGATCTGTGCAGACCAAGTAATCAGGCGTTGTGTTTCGGGGCAAGAAGCTTTTGACATTCTCAAAGCTTGCCACAGTGGACCCACCGGGGGACACTACGGTGCCAATTACACCGCTAAAAAGATCTTCGATTCAGGTTTTTATTGGCCCACGATCTACAAGGATGCCCACGACTTTGTCACCCGATGTGACATTTGTCAACGTCAAGGCAAAATTTCGCAACGTGACGAGATGCCACAAAACTCTATCCAAGTTTGCGAAATATTTGACATGTGGGGCATTGACTTTATGGGGCCATTCCCGTCTTCAAGAGGGAACAAATATATACTCGTGGCAGTCGATTACTTATCAAAATGGGTTGAAGCGAAAGCGCTCCCCACCAATGATGCCCGAGTTGTTTGTAAATTTCTTAAATCTCTCTTCTCCAGATTTGGTGCCCCTCGTGCAATCATAAGTGATCGCGGAACCCATTTTTGCAATGACCAATTTTCAAAGGTCATGCTTAAATACGGAGTCACTCATCGTCTCTCCACCGCGTATCATCCACAAACAAGTGGACAAGTTGAGGTATCCAATCGTGGTTTGAAAAGGATTCTGGAAAGGACCGTGGGCGAAAATCGTGCCTCTTGGTCGGATAAATTAGATGACGCACTTTGGGCTTTCCGCACAGCTTACAAAACACCCATCGGGTGTACTCCATATAAGTTAGTGTACGGGAAGGCATGTCATCTTCCGATCGAGCTCGAGCACAAAGCTTACTGGGCCCTCAAGCATACAAACTTTGATATTAAAACAGCGGGTGATCACAGAAAAGTTCAACTCAATGAACTTAATGAACTTCGTGATCATGCCTATGAAAACTCTTTGATCTATAAAGAGAAAACAAAGAGAATCCATGACTCCAAGATTAAAAACCGCGTTTTCAACGTCGGAGATCGAGTCCTCCTCTTTAACTCTAGATTGAAGATTTTCTCGGGCAAGCTTAAGACCCGCTGGAGTGGACCATTCACTGTAACCCAAGTTTTTCCATATGGCACTGTCGAGTTATCCCAAAACTCCGGGCCAAATTTCAAAGTGAATGGTCATCGTTTGAAACACTACTTTGGAGGGGACATACCAACCGAGGTTGTCCCGGATCTCCAGACGTTCCCCATGGACCAATAAATTCGGGGGACGGGTCAAGCATAGCGACCTTAAACAAGCGCTTCGTGGGAGGCACCCCATGCTTATCAGTAGTAGTAATAAATAAGTGTTTTTGTGTGAGGAGGCTTACATTTTCCATTACCCGTGTTTTGTCCATGTTTTGTGTGCTTTGTGTTGTATGTCCAGGATTTCCCGGATTGTGAAGACTCTCGTGCTCGCAGTATCCACACGGACTAAAAACAGAAAGTTACTATCAGTTTTACTAAAGTATACTTATAAACGTTTTTACTTTATAAATATGATTTCACTAAAACGATTAGATGGTGATGTAGCTATATAAAATTATATGTGGTATTAGTTAATCAAAGTACTATATTACTAGGGAGTTTCATAATGAGGCCTCTTCGGGGTGGCGTATCGACGAGTTGTTGGGATTTACAAATTTAAAGTTCCTAAGCTCCTCATACGTCACTACATGACCTCTTAATTATGATAGCCCGAATTATATATGAGAGCTATACACCTATAAATAATCCAAAGTGTTTAGTACTTATACACCCTCTATTGGATAGTTTGCTTTCGGATTCCTTCGTGACGCATTTTTCTATTGTGAATACTTGTTGATTACCATTCACTCGAGGTGAGTTCATAGCCCCCTTTTTACTACGTGATTGTTTTACAAAATCTACAGGGTGAATTACATTTCTTGTTTTACTATTGGACACAAGTGTTTTTCTAAGTGTTTTCAAAGTGTTTACAAAGTGTATGCTATCCAGATTACTGCCTGAATATTATTGCTAAGTTACCTTATTGCCGTGAAGTCCCTATTTATCATGAACCGTTTTAATTGCTATTGGTAGTAAGCGCGGGGTGGTTGTGCGATAAGACTAAACGGGACTGACAATCCCACCTTTCCTTGGGTCACTAGTTTGATCAAGGTGCATTTAACATTGAGAGGTGTTAGGTTGTTGGCAAGCATCCTATATTCTGATTGGGGCACAAATCTAGTTAAGGCTTCGGGGTCATGAGCTTAGTGCAATAATAAATGTTTTGGACTACTGAATGTGTTTCAGAGTCTACTATTACTTCGATCTTGTGGTCCACCCTTTTTACTGATAAACCTATGATTTCACTCAACCTTTGTGTTGACTTTTAGCATGTAATTTCAGGTCACAGAGTATGAAGATTGGACGGGAGCCGTGGCGGACATCAAATAAAGTACGATTCGTGTGTTTATCTATATTCAATGCAACTTTTAATTATCTTAAAAAAACTTAAGCATCTTTTTGGTATTATATGAAGCTTTTTATTTACTTAAATATGTCTTTGAAAATGTTTATGACTTTTAAACATATGGGGACCTAATGTAAAAACTATGATATTTTGCCTATGTACATCGAATGAAATCTTGTCTTAAAACCTCCATTATGTCGGTTTCCTATATCTTGATTGTTTACTTTAATAAACGTAGCACCCCAATGTTACCATCCGCTGCTACCCTATTTTGGGTGTTACAGATGGTACCAGAGCTAAGGTTATAGGGAACTGGGTCATTTTCAAAACTAGTCTATAACCACAAAGTCTAAAGTTTTATTTTCTTTCATTTTTGAATACAGAATCTTCATCGCTATCCGATATCCAACTAGCGCGCAGAATTCCCTGATCCTTACTTACTTTTTTAATTGTCATTATTGCATTATATATATCTTATATATATAATACTTGGTTTAAATTCGATCTCTTACGTCTATCTTTTGACATATCAATATCTATTTCTATTAATCAATTATATAATAATTCGACTATCCGATTAATTTATGATTGATTTATATCATTCTACTGTTATTTACCATGGCCATGACTCTGCATACCTTTATAATTCTTAACGAATAGTGAACCGTATGTGATTGCCAGAATCAATGCCACCCAAAGAGATTTAAGAGAAATCTGTTAGGAATGATATAGGAAAAGCGTGTGGCCCAAAGCCCATTGAAAATACAAAAAAGACTATAGAATTACTCAAACAATACTACTGGTGGATCCGGATCATCAAATCCTGGGAGAACACTGTTGTACCAGAGGATGCATGGATGTTCGTATAAACATTTATGAATGGCAAGCCTCAACCTTTCAAAGTGACTAAAGGTGTATTCTGAAACTGAAACGTTGGTCAAAAAGATAAAGCAAGTATTTGAAATTGCAAATGTGCTGAAAGATGACAAAGTGAAGTTTGCTATGTGCACTTCGAGGGTCGTGCTCTAACCTGATGGAACGGAAATGTGCAGACTTTATGGGACTTGCTAATGCTAATCAGATCCCCTGGAGCAACGTGAAAGCTATGATGACCACTGAATACTGTCCAACAACTGAAATCCAAAGGATGGAACAAGGCTTTGGACCTCTACTCTGAAAGGAGATTTATATTGAAGCTTACAACAATCGTTTCCAAGACGAACTGGCCTTGATGTGTCCATGAATTGGTGCCTACTGAAAAAAATAAGATTGAAAGGTACTGTCGTATAATGGGTTTCCTAAAAGAATCAGAACGGAAATAATCACTACTTCAAAGCCTTACAACTAGCATGATGCAATCAACATGGCCCGTAAACTGGTCGAGCAATCAGTTCAGGGTAGGGCTGCAAGAATTAGGGAAAGCAATAAAAGGAAATGGGAAGACAACCAGAGAAACAACAACAACAATACCCATAACTACAACAATAACCACAACAAAATACAAATAACCGCAAACCGAAACAACAATCATCACCAGCAAACAAAACAAGGGACAGAGAAGCTGTCCAGGGCAATATGCAGTAAGCCCCAACTTAAGGAAAAATCTATGCATGGAAACTACCAAATGTAATCTGGTGCAACTACAACACCCTCATGACTATGTCCCCAAAGTGCCAGAGATGTCAAAAAATGGGTCACCTGGAGAAGGATTGTAGAGTTAGGCTTCAGGGTACAGGTAAAGACTTCCTGCAGAATGTGACATGTTTGGTGTGGTAAGAAAGACATTCATGGACATTTTGTACGAAAACAGGGAACCAGCAAAGGAAGGAGAACGTGGGAAGAGCTTATGTGGTGGTTTTGAAAATCTACAGCAGAATCCGAATATGGTCACGGGTACGTTTCTTCTTAATAATCACTACGCTTGTATTCTCTTTGATTCGGATGCTAAGAAGAGTTTTGTATCTTCTGCGTTTACACATTTTATTAATATTGCCCCTGCCACTCTAAACACTAGCTACGAAGTAGAGTTATTAGACGGAAAAAGTTGTTAGCGACCAATCACATTTTTAACTAGTTGCACTTAAGTCTTGTGTGTAATCACGATGTTCAAAATAGACTTGTTACCAACCCGGCTAGGTATTTTGATGTTTATCATTGGAATGGAATTGGTTGGCATACCACCGAGCCCTCTGATCGATTGTTATGAGAAATTGTTCTAAATTACTCTCCTGAATGGCAAGATTCTATGAAGTTCAATGGCGAGAGGCCGGAAAAGGATCTTTTGTTTTCACTAGCATGTTATCAAGGCTGATGAGAAAAAGCTTGATGACAAACGTGTTTGTCCGAGACTATCCCTGAGGTATTTCCAGATATCTGTAGGTTTACCTCTTGTGCGGAGATATGGGATTTCGCATTGATCTAATTCCAGGCGCACGCCATTGTTAGATCTCCATACCGTTAGCCCCATCAAAGACAATGTTAAGAATTATCGAACCATCTTAAAGAACTTCTTTCAAGGGAAGGTTTTTATTGACCAAGTCACTCCCCATGGGGAGCACCCGTGCACTTTTGCAAGAAATAAAGAACGGTTCGATGAGAATGTGTATTGACTACAAGGAACTAAACAAGTTGACTATAAAGAACCGTTACCCTCTCCCAAGAATTGACGACTTGTTTGACCAATTACAAGGTGCGTGTTGTTTCTCAAAGATAGATCTTCGCTTAGGATATCATCAGTTGAGAGTCCGAGAGGAAGATATACCGAAGACCGCGTTTAGAACCCGACATGCCATTTGGACTGACAAACGCGCCAACAATATTTATGGACTTAATGAACCGCGTCTGCAAGCCGTATTTGGACAAATTCTAATTGTTTCATATGACGACATCTTAATCTACTCAAAGTCAGAAGAAGAGCATGAAGCCCACCTGAAGATGATTTTGGACTTACTCAAGAAGGAGAAGTTGTACGCCAAATTTTCAAAGTGCGAATTTTGGTTACAAGAAGTCCAGTTCCTAGGACATGTGGTCAACCATGACGGTATCCACGTGGATCCTAGCAAGGTTTGTGCCAGTCAAGAACTGGATAAACACCCTGATCTAACCAATATAAATCATTTCATTTCTAGGATTGACAGGATAACTAACCAGAGATCTTATTGGGAATTTATCCAAGATCCCGGCAAGCCGCCTCACCCAGTTGCCTCAAAGAATAAGGCTTATGTGTGGGGCGAAAAGCAAGAGTAAGCCTTCCAAATTTCAAAAGGAGAAACTATGCAATGCTCCTATGTTAGCACTCCTCGGATGGACCCCCTCAACTTTGTGGTCTATTGTGATGCATCAAAACAAGGTTTTGGGAGCGTGCTGATGCAGCGGGCAAAGTGATAGCATATGCTACAAGACCGTTGAAGAAGCATGAAAAACAATTATACACCCATACAGGAAATGGGTGCGGTGGTGGTTCGCGCTTAAAATCAGGAGACATTATCTTTTATGGGACTCAAAGTGTTACTACACTGACCACAAGATTCTCCAGACATCTTTGACCAGAAAGATTAAATATGCCCAAAAGGCTGTGATCACGCTACACAGTGACTACGAGTGTGAGATCACATCCCACCCTGGAAGGCAAACGTGGGGGTGGCCAGATGCCTTGAGCAGAAAAGAAAGACTCAAGCCAAGACGAGTACTGTTATGATATTACTATACTAATCTGGACTTAAGGGCTAAGATTTGGAAGCGCCAAAGCGAAGCTTCCAAGATCATCAAAGCTCCAACTGAATGGCTAAGAGGATTAGATACACAAAACTTTAAGGCAACAAGATGATGGGTGAAATTTACTCTTGAATAGTATCTGGATTCCATCAGTTGGTGGTGTAAGGAAGGATTTAATCATGGATGAAGCTCATACTTTCATAGATAATTCAGTACATCTGGGTGCGGGATAAGGATGTAGCTATGATCTGAGAGACTGTATTGGTGGCCTTGGATGAAAGAGATTGATGAGTAACGATAGCAGATGTCTTACGTGGTATCAAGATAAATCCGAAACATCAAAACCCTCAGGATTTCTTCAGCACCAAAAATTCCTGAGTGTAAATGGGAAAATTAACATGGACTGATTGTCACAAAGTCGCCTTAAAAGTAAGCAGTGGGCCATGAATACGATTTGGTCTTGTCGATAGATTAACCAAGATTGGCTCACATAATGAGTCTTTAACTATTCGTGAAGACCATAAAAGGACGGAGAAGTTAGCAAAGATTTATACTAATGAGATTGTAGCGAGACAGGTGTAGCCGGTAACCCAATCATTTCCAGACCGTGATGGACGAATTCACGTCACACTTAGATGCAAGAGCAAGCATTTCAGAAGCGATGGTATGAACCTAACCTGATACGCATTACACCCTCAGATCGACGGTCAGAGTGAGCGTACTATTCAGACACTGGAGGATATGCTTCGAGCTTATGTTATGGATTTTGGTGGCAGTTGGGATACTCATCTTCCATTGATTGAGTTTTCTTATAATAACAGTTACCATACGAGCATTAAGTGCGCACCATTCGAGGCTTTGTACGGGCGGAAATGTAGATCCCCCGTGATATGGACTGAAGTTGGAGAAAGTCAGCTTATTGGACCAGAAATTGTGCAAGAAATGACTGAAAAGATTGTTCAAATCAAGGAAATATTGAAGACGGCTAGAAGTCACCATAAAAGCTATGCTAATAAGAGGCGTAAACCTCTTGAATTCCAAGTTAGAGACCGAGTGTTACTTAAGGTATCTCCATGGAAGGGAGTGGTACGATTTGGTAAGAAAGTAAAGCTAGCACCATGATATGTGGGACCATTTGAAATCGTGGAACAAGTGTTTGGGACCGGTGGCTTATATCTCGGGCAGAAGTAACCCCAGGAGCTAAATATATTTTTTTCTCGTACGCGTTTTACTTTTTAATTTTTAATAAGTTAAAGTTAAATCAGCTTAAATTAAGAATCAACCAATCAACGTAAACTGACACCAAACGAATTAAAGATTTTCGTCAGGCAAGCAAGTATATTATTTTTACGAAAGATAGGTAAATACAACTTAATATATTTTTTATTCAATTGGTTTACGAAAAACGTTTACCGTTACGCATTATAATAACATTTAGGCATACCCGGAAGCACCAAAAGTTAGCTACGCTTCAACAAATATACACGATTGTACCCAAAACTCAAAGTTTTATTAAATTTTACCCAAGTTAATATTACTTTCCCTTTTGTTCATAAGAAAATAAAACATTACATGAATACTTTCAAGTAAACACTTTTTATATCAAACCTACAACTAGCAACTTACATAAAATGAACTAGAGATGTTGCTAAAAAATCAAAAGGCTTCTAGAAGACCTCCCCCTAGCTCACATCTACAACAACAAGAAGGGACAAAGAGCACACATTTTACACCAACTTGGCTTGTACATCACCTAGCTAATTAAACCAAGCCTTACCTTGTTTCCCTTGACCACATTAGTCTTCCTTAAGACCATGAAGTATGTCTTGGACTACTATTGCCTTCTTTTGACCATTCTAACTTATATAATGCAAGTAACAAGTGAGAGATAACTCATACAACTCAAAACACTTAGTAAAAATCACAAAAACCTTCCCTTTTGGCTCTTTATAGGCCACGGCTCAAACACCCCTTTTATTATAATCCATACCAAATTTTCTACAACCTATACAAGCCATTACACATCCATCCTAAGATATACTAAGATGTTTCCAAGCATTGGTTAACCATTTTCAAGTGTTGAAGCAAGAAAGACAAGATTAGGGTTTCTATAGTGGATTATGGTTTCTTTGGTTGTGTAATGCTTGGGGTTTTTCATCTAAAACAAGTGTTTAGAGACCATATCTCCATCATCCTACATCATAAAAATATTATCTAAAACCCTTTATTGTCTTTACAATCATCATTTTATGCATAAATGAGTTATAATAGAACTCACCACTTAGGATATGTTTACATGTTAAAAAGTGAATTTTTCTTGGTAAACATAATTTTATGAACTTGTACACATTGTACATGAATGAAATACTGGATCTTGCACTCTAATATATGTAAGATCCATATGGATATATATAATTATAAAAGGGTTGTGGAAATCTACTAAATAGAAAGTAATAAAATGAAGTTTAAAATAACATTATTTAAGAAAAAAACCTCCAAACTTTATATGTTTGAATTCGACATCCTAATACCTGGTCAATTAGTTTTTATAAGATACAACACCTCATGACATACCAAACTGATAATAAACTCGAAAAAACCGATTTAATAACAAAAAAGAAATACGACGATTTTCAAGTTTACGTTAAATATAAACTTTTATAACCTATTTTTTATAAAAATTACTATTCACCCACAGAAACTTATATTTTTAAAAAACATCATTAATATGATAAAACTTTAAATACGAGAGACGTACTGAAAGAATTGCAAAAAAACGAAGTTAAAACAATAAATAAGTTACGACCTTTAGAGATTTACGATAACTAAATCAATAAAAATAAAATATATAGTTGTTATGAAACAGTAAAATCACTATCATCAGAAAAACTCAAATTTTAAAATGCTATATTTTGATAACTCGTCTTAATACAAGGCGGACTTAAGAAACGAAAGGCGGCGGAGGGGAGGGTGACGCCCGCGGTGCGAACGCGCGCGGAACATGTTACGTGCAGTATTTACAAAAGTATCTGTATAAACGTTTTTACTTTAAAAATAAGATTTCACTAATAACGATTAGATGGTGGATATAGCAATATAGAATTAATATGTGGAATTATAATCAAAGTACTAAATTACTAGGGAGTTTTCATAATGAGAGCCTCTTCTGGGTGGCGTATCGACGAGATTGTTGGATTTACGATTTAAAATGTCCCTAGCTCCTCATAACGTCCTCAACATGACCTCTTAATTATGATAGCCCGAACGATAGTATATGAGCTATTACGACCTATAAATAATCAAAGTGGTTAATACATATCGACCTAAATTGGATAAGATTGCCTTCAGGATTCCTTCGGTGACGCATTTTTACTATGTGAAATACTGTTGATTACCATTTACACTCGAGGTAGTTCATAGCCCCCCTTTTTTACTACGTGATTGTTTTACAAAATCTACGAGGTGAAATTACATAGCTTGTATTACTATCGGACACAAGTGTTTCTAAGTGTTTTCAAAGTGTTACAAAAGTGTATGCTAACCAATTACTGCCTGAATATTATTCGCTAAGATTACCTTATTGCCGAGAAGTCCCCCCCAATTTATCATGAACGTTAATTTGCTATGTAGTAAGATGAGTGTTGTGGATAGTCCATCGGGACTAGACAACCCCCACCTTTCCTTGGGTCAGCTAGTTTGATCAAGGTGCATTTAACATTGAGGGTGTTAGGATGTTGGCAAGCATCTTATATCTGATTGGGCAACAAATCTAGTTAAGGCAGGGTCATGAGCTTATGCAATAATAAATGTTTTGGACTATGAAAATGTGTTTTTCGAGTCTACTATTAACTTCGATCTTGTGGTCCCACACACCTTTTACCGATAAAACCTATGATTTCACTCAACCTTTTGTGTTGACTTTTAGCTTGAATTTCAGGTCCCTAAGGGTATATAAGATTGGAGGGGAGCCGTGGCGGATATCAATGAAGACGGATTCTAAAACTGCCTTCTTAAATGGTTATCTTGATGAAGACATTTATATGGTATAACCTGAAGGTTTTGTTGATCCTAATCATCTTAGAAAAGTATGCAAGCTACAAAGATCCATTTATGGTCATAAGCAAGCATCAAGAAGCTGGAATAAAAGATTTGAGAAGAAATCAAAAGGTTTGGTTTTGATTAAAATCTTGATAAGCCATGTGTATATCAAAAAGCTAGTGGGAGTAATGTTACATTCCTCATCTTATATGTTGATGACATAATCATCATGGGAAATCACATTCCAAATTTACAAAGTGTAAATGATTATCTTGGAAAGTGTTTTGCTATGAAAGATTTGGGGGAAGCAACATTTGTTCTTGGAATTAAAATCTACAGAGATGGGTCAAAGCGATTGATTAGACTTGGTCAAAATGCTTACATGGATAAGATCTTAAAGAGATATAAAATGGATAATTCCAAACATGGTCATATCCCCATGAAAGAAAGACTTGACTTGAACAAAACACAAGGTGCTTCAACACCTAAAGAGGTGAAGCGTATGCAAAATGTACCTTATGCTTCGACTGTGGGTTCCATTATGTATGCAGTAAGATGCACTAGACTCGATATTGCGTTCGCGCAAAATATAACAAGCCGATTTCAACAGAGTCCTGGTGAACTTCATTGGACTGCTGTGAAAAATATTTTTAAGTATTTAAGAAATACTAAAGATATGTTCTTGGTTTATGGTGGAAATCCGGAAGCTGAACTTCGAGTTGATTGCTATTGCGATGCTGGATTTGAGACTGATAGAGGTGATACAAAATCTCAGACAAGATATGTCTCAATTTTGAAAGGAGGCGCAGTGGACTGAAAAAGCTCCAAGCAAAGTACTACTGCAATGTCTGCGACAGAAGCTGAATACATAGCTGCTTCGGAAGCTGCGATAGAAGCTGTTTGGATTAGGAAGTTTATTTCAGGGCTTGGTATAGTACCAACAATAAACAAACCTATTAGGATGTTTTGCGATAATTCAGCCGCACTTCATTTTGCCAACGAACCAGGGGTTCAGAAAGGTGCCAGACACTACCATAGGAGATATCATTATGTTCGCGAGAGTATTGCACTAGGCGAAATAAGATTCCTTAAAGTTCACACAGATGACAATCTGGTTGATTCTTTTACGAAGGCTTTATCTAAAGGAAAGCTTACTCAACATGCTAAGAGCATGGGACTTCATTTAGCTAGTAGTTTCATGTAGATCTGTGTTTAGTATTTGGGATGTTTAAACAATTTATTTTATGATAATGATACTTGGTATATTGTTATTTTTATCTTAAATTATGTCTTATATTTGCATGTTTAAATCCATGAATAATAATAGTTATTATTCTAAATTAATCCGTTGTCGATTAACAATATGAGAATATTGTTAAATTAAGACAATTCTGAGTGATTGGTGATATTTTAGATATTAAGGATGTGTCCACCAAACGCACATGATATTCATAAGATGAATATTGGATTTCCCCAACAACAAGATTATTACTTTATGGATCGTCGTCATTAAGTAAATCTTGTAAGTGATTTTATTTACAAAATTCTTAGACTTGAGATACAAGTAGGTCTTGCATATGTGGATAATCCTTCTTGATCTAGTCTAAGTTATCCTGAAAAATGGATAACTAATAAAGGCAATTTCAGAAGTGATTTTGAAACATGATGACTTGGCACATGTAGTCAATATAAAATTTGTTCCTTCAATATTTGAAGAATGATGCCACTGGGCCCCTCGTAGAATTAATCAGATGTGTGTATGGCTGTACCCGAAAACTCATGTAGATATGTCTCATTGATTTTCGGTAATCTTGATTAGTTACATATACGAGAAACGGAATCGTTAAATAATGGAATGACATTGATCCATATCTATTTTTAACATGGTATCAGAAACAAAGGGATTGTAAATTCATAAATCATTTGTCCGTCTCTTTATGAAACCACACTCGGATATTTCTGGAAGCATTGGCGTGTTGCTAGACGCTTACCAATGTTATTATATAATTTATACATGTCCAAGTGGGAGCTGTTGGATTATCAACAAATATAAATTATATATGTCTGGAATTTATTCGAGCCTAAGGCGCACACGTTAATTGTAGAATAACGTTTTAATATATTAATGTAATATATTAATTAGTGTTTAACAAGCGATCGTTAAAAGTTTAACAAGAATAAATATTAGTTGTTAATAGTTAAAGGACTAATATGCAAAACCGAGAAAAAGAAAAGTTTGATTTTTCCCACTCTTTTCTTATAGTCGGTCGAACCACCTCCTCATGAGGAGGTGGGGGACTTTGCTTGCAAGCCAAGTTGAGAGGAGTATATAAAGAGGTCTTAGGGTCCTTGGCTTAGGGTCCATTGGTTTATACAACACAACTTGAAACCTAAAAACCCTAACTATCTCCTTTGCTCTCTTGTGTTCGACCGAACCTACAACCCTCAAAAAGGTTTTGGTTTTCTTCCTTCTTCGTGCGATCGAACCGAGAACCCTCAAGGGTTTCGGTTTTGTGGTGTTATACCACATTCAAGGAGGTTTTGTTCGTGTATTGATTGATTCAAAGACGAGGTGATCGTTTGATTATAACACTACTAGTACTAGCATATCCATTGTGTGCTGAAGATTCGTATTATGTGTGTAAACTTGAGGGATTACTCCTTTGTGTTTTGTCTTTTTTCTTTACTTTTCTTGTTTTTTTTTGGCATGTCCTTTTTTCTTTTTTTTTTTCTTTTTTTTTTTTTTTTTTTTTTTACTTATTTTTATTTTTTTTTTATTTTTTTCTTTGTTTACTTTTCTTTTTTTACTTTTATTTTTATTTTATACTTTTGATACTTTTGATCCTTGGTGGTTTAGCGTGGTGTTATACACACGCGTATATTGAAGACGGTGTAACTTTTATTGCTAAAGCAGTGTAACATTTCTTGCTAAAAGGTACACATCTTCAATCCCTTATAAATTATAAGTTCTATACGTGTTTAATCTTTTCGCTGCGTACTCGTGATATGTTTAGATAGTTAATTAGATCCAAAATCCCAACACTTGAAGCGAGCCATTACCAAACCAATTATCTTTCGAGAATCATATCGATGATCCAATATGTGGGTGTATATTGAAAGGTCTCTAAGTTAATGTATTTTAGTATTTATATCCTCTCAAATTATCAATAGAAAATAAGTCAAATATATAAAGGTTAAGTAAAAATCATAGGCACATATATCTTTCACAAAAAAACTCAACATGAATAGTTTTATTAACCGCAATTTTAGAAGATCTTAACGAGTCCGAGCTAATTCTTTTAACTTGGGTCCAAGTTATCGACCCATTAAAAACTACAAATGGTTTAAGTAAATAGATATTAACATTTACAAAAGTAAATAACTTTAAAAAAATTACAAGACATATTAACACGCTATTTTCAATTATAGTAGGACAAAACACGCACTTTTTTTTCGAATGACCTAACGTAGTGGTAAATGGAATTGATTACACTTGAAAATAATGTTTTATATTTTTTTGTCATTTTCAGACAATAATTTATCGTACCGCCTCTTAACTTGGGAGTTTCCTCAAATAATTTTTAATATTTTCGCGTAGACGAAGACAAATTGATAGCTATTGAAGTATATTGTAAAGTGTTTATAATTTTCTGATGAAAGACTTGTATTTGAATTATGTTGGAAGTTTAATTATTTTAATAAAAGAATTACATATTGGACGAGTGAAACTAGTAAAACAATGTGAGCACGAAGTTAGAAGGGCAAGTAGTTCGGTTTGGTTTGAAGTAGGGGGGTGTTCATTAGTTCGGTTATCGGGTTGTTCGGTTTATTCGGTTAAATTTTTTGGGTAAACCGAGAACCGGACCGAAGAACTATTATGGGTGAAATGTGAAAGAGAGTGAAGAAGATAAATGGAGAGAGAAAGATGAGATGGTAGGTGAGGAGGTGTGACCATCGTGGGTAGTTTCAGAGGGCTAGGATGGTAACACCGAACCCGACGTCATGCCTACCTCGTAGCCGTGTTATGGGCGTTACCATACTGGGGTGTCCGGCATTAAGGAGGGCGTTGTTTTTCTTAGTTTTTCTATTTTGTTTAAAAAGGGTTTTGATGTTTGTGTATGCGGTGATTGTGTGTGTTGGCGATGTGAGTGTTTCAATATGTGTAGTGTGTATGTGCGCGCATTTATTTGAGAAAGAGGATGAGTTGCAATGTAGTTTAACCTCACCAATCAAAGTAAACTAATACTACTAGTTACATGCCAATTACTAAAAGTTTGGAATTTTATTATTTATTTGTATTTTTTATGTGACTTATATATTAATTTAATAAATTAAAGTTGTTTTGTTTAAAAATAGAAAAGAAAATAATAAAAAGGTTAGTTTTAAAAAGTTTGTTTTAATGTTGTTATGAGTGGTGAGGTATTTTGATTTGTTGGTGTTAAAAGTGAGAATGATGAGATGACAGTGAAGTGACAACACTTTTTGGTGTTATGATACTTCACCCTCTAACCTAAAGTTGCGTCAGACGTAAGCTTGGATTTGTGTGCCGCTTCGTTTAATCAGGTAAGAACATCGATAGCAGTTTATGGTTATGTTTGACAACAAGCATATTGGAGCATAATGGAGCATTTAACATTTAACATTTAGCATTTAGAATTAAAAGCTTGTTTTGCAACAAGCATTTAACATTCACCTTTTTAATTTATTTTTGTTAAGATGGTGAATTATGTTAAACTCCAAACAATATGTACAATATTTGGAGTACACCCAAATTATATATATACTCATTTCACAAGTCACGTGTCACCCTTTCAAGATGCCAATGGGCTACTGTTCATCGATGAACAGTGTAACCCATCGGCCCGACCCGGCGGTGTTACTGTTCATCGGCCAAAAAAATTACAAACCCCCCTCTCTCTCCTTTATAAAAAAAATTTGCTCGACACAAAATAGGAATTTTTTTTTTACAAAAGTACTGATTTATTCAGATCAAAAAATATCCGCGACATGAGACCTAACACATACGCCTATATAAAGAAAACTACTAAACATGAGACCGAAAAAATAAACCCGCACAAAATAAATAAATAAAAATAACACCTCACAAAAAAAATTACAAAAGTACTGATTTATTCAGATAAAAAAATACCCGCGACATGAGGCCAAACACATACGCCCATATAAAAAATTACTCGACACAAAATAGGAAAGAAAAAAAAACGTATGCAACATAAAAAAAAAACCCTACTCGGCACAAAATAAGAAAAAAAAAATTACAAAAGTACTTAATACGCGATTGCCATTTAATATGAGAAAAAAAAAACTATTAAACATGAGCCCGAAAAAATAAACCAGAAAAAATAAACCCGGAAAAAAAAAAGAATAATGGCCCGCAACAACGCGCGAAAAATTAACGCCCGCAGCAACGCGCGGATAATCTTGCTTGTTTGAATAATATGATAACCAAATCTAATAATTATACTATTACACATTTGTGAAGTTAAACGACATAGTTTTGGACCCCTTTTCACTATTCATTTTAAGCACTGTAGCTACAGTGATGGGCAAAAAAAACCCAAAAAATTTAGCTCAAAAATTTGGGCCGGCCCAATTAGTTTTTTTTTTTTTTTAAATTTGTTGGCACAAAATAGAGAGGAAAAAAATGTTACAAAAGTACCGACGCATTCAGATAAAAAAATATCCGCGGTAACATTTCCGAATTGACTTAAACAGACCCAAAAATTTGGGCCGGCCCAATTAGTTTTTTTTTTTTTTAATTTGTTGGCACAAAATAGAGAGGAAAAAAATGTTACAAAAGTACCGACGCATTCAGATAAAAAAATATCCGCGGTAACATTTCCGAATTGACTTAAACAGGCCCAAAAATTTGGGCCGGCCTAATTATAAAAAAATACCCGCAGTAACATTTCCGAATTGACTATACTGAAAAATTAAACCCGCACTATTAAATATGCGACCGACAAAATAAACTCGCACAAAATTAAAGAAAAAAAAAATTAATGACACGCAACAACGCGCGAAAAATTAACGCCCGCAGCAACGCGCGGGTAATCTTGCTTGTTTAGATTCTATTAAAAATGCTCTTTAAGCGAGCGTTGAGCAAATTAAATTAGCATTTGTGATAGAAAATTATCATACCAACCTTATCTTTTAATTAAAGTGTATCTCGTTATAAGAGCCTGGCTGGTTTCATTTTATTTTACATACTAACGCATTTCATTTTACGTACTAACACTAATGTATGCGTCCGAACGTTGAAATATACACATAGAATTTTATTTTATTTTAATTGAAATAGTAGTATGAGGCTAAATGTAGTTATATTAGTGGCTTCTTATCGTCATATGTATAACTAGGTCTTCAACTCGCGCTGGGATTTTACGTTATCAATACATATGTTGTAGCGATGTTAAACGTACGTGGACAAATTGTATTAGTTTATTTGCGCTTGCACCAAACATCCTAAACAAACGTAAACTCTTGCAAAAAAAATCTTTGTTTGTTAATCACTTCATTTTTATATTGAAAACAATCCTCCTATTCCATTGCTTAATTTTGGCACGCCTTTCTTCACTACCTTCCCGAACCGGACAATGATGTCGTCTACTTTCTGAATTGCTACGTTCCCTCCTATGAAGAGGGCTTGTGCTCCTGTGCCTCCTTGACCGACTCTCGTAGTGGTATTCTCTATCTCTGTCTCTATCCCTGTCTATATCATCATACCTTCAGCAATGACCACGGCTTCCATGTCCCCGTTCTTCATAGCTACAGTGCTTGTATGGACTTCTACTCCTATTGCGGTTACAGCTACGCCCTCTTCTGTACCTACCAAAGAGGTTCCTCCTCAAATCCCTGAAGAAGAAATATGATGTTAAGACAAATTTAGTGTTTGTTAAAAGAAAAGCAACAACCTGTCAATCTTTTTTAGATGCCAAAATGTTGCAATATCCACCACGGTTGCAGGTATTCTCCTCATACTATCTGCAAGTAGCTTCTCGGAAATCAGTCACCGGTGAGAAGTCAACAATGATGGGCAGTCCCACAGAATGTTCTCTGATATGTTCATATATGCCATGAAGGAAAAAGAAGTATTAAAATTCAAAAAAACATGCATAACACCATACCCGCGTAGTATCTTCCAGTAAGGTTCTTCAATGCTTTTGCTGCATATTCTTCTTCCCTAAACTGAACATACACATTTCCCACCTGAAAAAAACACAACAAACACTAACTTAATAATGATATTTTAGACAACTCGGGTACTGTTCCACACTCATGACATTGATCTCAAAGAGCAATGACAGAATGAGAGTATGCAAAAGTACAGGTACTTGACTTTAATAATAATCTCGGGACCAAATCTTCTTTTCTTTTAGCTCCTTACTTACTCTTTTCTTAATAACTTACATAAAGATATGTATTCAAACCAAAAGTTATGCCCTTTTCTTAATAAGGTGGCCTGTTTCTACTCGTGTTAGAAAAATACCCAGTTCTTTTCATTACGCAACCCACCGCGTAAAACATCAACCCAACACCAGTAATCAAGAAAATGCAAAAACACCCGGCCTTCTAAACCTCTTGTGGTGCAGCACATATTTGGATTGCTAGATTATGAAGTCAATACATTTTAACTAAGTTATATGCAAACACAAACACCACAAACTTGTGAGTCTCATTGTTCTGACACTATAGTACTAACCGAAGACTTTAATATCATAGAATTCTTATTTACACAAAGTCAAAACTACACAAAAAAACTAACACAGTAGATAACAAAAATATATAACATGCATTACATAACAGACCTTGATTGATTTATAGTTGTGCTTCCAGCCGCCCTTCACACCGACCCACGCAACAAGAAGACGCCATCTGATGCCATATCTCTTCTTGTGATGTTACTTTAACCTGTTACAACAGCATGCGAAATCCCTCTGTTCGTTATTTCCTGATCTGAATAGGGCTATCAAAGTCTGAAAATGAAAAGGAAAGAATTAAGAATATAGAAGAGTTCCATTTATATACCTGATACACATAATACAAAGAACGTTAACTATCAACTCTGAGGATAAAACACTATAAATCCCTTGTGTTTATAACAAATGCATAATACTTTGTCCTTGCCGTTTTGGTTACCTTTATTTTTCTTTTAATAGTGGGCAAAAGTGCACATACCCATTCACTGGGGCAAAAGGACCGGTAATATTTTTGCAATGCTTAATTTTAATTGGTCACTTACTCACATAACACACCTCCCAACCCACCCATTTTACCTTGCCTAATTAGTTTTAAAGAGTATTCCAACCTGATTTATTACACTGTTAACATCAGTTGCATGTACATTTGCCGAGAGGTAGCACTGAAAAGTATTGACGTCATACAAATGTGGAACACGATGATCCGTCTCAGCCGGAAGAAAATCGCGAGATGGATGAGAAGATACTGACCGAACATTGTGAATGTCTTGTAACAATCAAACACCAAGAATTCAATCTTTAAGAGCTAAAAAACTCTATCACATAACATAACTCTTAATTAGGTATGAAATAATAAAATATCTAGTACTAAGTGCCATTAAAAGTTGAACTACAATTTTTTGGGATAAAATCATGATACATTATGATAAGATATATACCTTAATGTTACATCGACTCTACACAAAGAATTGGACCCGTTGCCCGTACATATCAAGCACACTTTCCAGCTAATTCTCTATTTTCTCTGAAAGTGTAGCCGTTTCTCCAAAACCCTGGTATGTTTGTGGCATTTGTGTTATGAATTTTAAAAATGTAATAAGCTATCAAACAAAAAAATGTGTGTTTATGAGATTTTCAAAATCTAATTAAAGCTCATAAGGTCACTAAATAAGCTAACACAAAAACTCTTTAAGCAACAGTTCTTATGTAGTTTGAAACAAAAATACACCAAGGAGTACCTATTTAGTATAGATTGAAATGTGGCGGTTGACCCGTAAATATTTACTCAACAACTTCATTAGTTGAAGTCCCATAAATCTTGCCCCTAGTTTCTGGTATATGATGATGAACTCCCTGCCATCACTCAAGGAGTTCAGCTAGAAGAACAAAACGAAAACTATAAAGTATAAGTCATTTAGTTTACTCACACTACCTCCATGGACAAAGCGATCGACTAAAGCTTTCTCGATGACTTGAAGAACACCGATTCCGACTGCCAACAACAATAAACTATATTAAGCATTTCTTCAGTGTGTATTCGTCATAAAAAAACAGCAAATTCTAGCATAATTACATGAAACATAATACCAGCTTGTAAATTCCAGTCTCCCCTTCAGAGTATTTGATGATACCCTGAAGCTTTCAGTGACCTCTTCGTTTCGTCTGCAGATCAAAACAATAAATACACAACATTAACCTTATTAAGCTTCGTATGCAAATGCAAAACAAAACAATAAATACCCTGCCGTTTTGAGTCGCATCTTTGCTTCATCTTTAGGTAGTTTATCAACCATTATCGAATCGCCATTGCCTACATTAACAATTGGTCTACGTAGAGACGTTGCAGCTCGTTCACATGCACAAATTGTTTATCTTCGTAAGCACCTTTAAACTCCACAATATCAGCCTGCCCACTCAAATACTGCATAATTTGCAGCTCAGTGTTTGTAACGCATCACCTGTATAAACAAATAAGCATGATTAGAAACATGTACTTTTCGCCTTTGATAAGCTCAGTCTCTTAATCCTAACACTAATAGCTTACCTAACTGACAGGAAAATCAATCTCCACGACTTTTGGTAGTTGACCATTTGGTTTACCAACAACGCGCCCCTAAGCTTAAATGACATATAGAGTAACATTTTGTAAGCCTTTTATTGACTAAAGTTGTAAAGAAATAGCAACATGACCAATCCTAAAGACCAATAAAATCAATCATAAAAAAGTGCAGCAATTACACAAATGTGAAGTTCCATTAGAATTTGTGGTTACCTAAGTTTTATAAAACATGCCCTTTTCTTATATGAGCGAAAATCTAAATTTTTCTAGAAAATTTGTATGAATACAAAGACAAATCCAAAATTCTCTATTCACCAAGCCTATAATGTACAATGACAAAAACATATCACAATCTTACATCAGATGCATCCGTTTGATAACAATTTGTGACATAATCAACTTATCCGGAAGTAGGGAGTTAGGGATTATGCTTCCACTTGGAAGAAGGTGCAAGAATCTGGCATTAAACCAAGCGAAAATCAAAAAGTATAAGATTTTAAAAACACAGCAAAAATTTGTTGCTCATTATTCACACTCAGAACTGATTATATGCTAAAAAAATATGCAATCCCAAACATCTTTATAATCTGCAGTATTGTTGTCACACCCCGCCAAGGCGGAAACACGAGACGTAACATCATGGATATCATCACAACACAATGGTGTCAACAATAGAGAATCACTACATGCATAACTAAATATAAAAGACACGATGTGTCATGACAATACCGAAAACAAAAGAACAGAATCTTGTATTAATGAAAAAAGGGTCTCATCAATACAAAGACAATGTCTCACAAACCTATTAAAACTCATAACATTCAAGAATTCATGCAAACACTTATGAAATAAAAACAAATGAGAACTTACAATGCCACCCTAATGGTCTCTCTAGCCACTTTCATTAACTTCAACACCTTCATAATGCTCACCTGAAAATGATGCTTAAAACGTCAACACAATGGTTGGTGAGAGTCATAGGTTTTGCGACACCAATACAAGATTTAAATCAATCACTGTGATTATAAAAAAAACAAAACATGGCAGGATAATTAAGCTGACTATCATACATGCTAACATGCATTCGTCCCAAACAAGCAACCACAAATGAGACAGAACGTGTCCCTCGATCTATAACAAGTAACATTTAGTCATAAGGAGGAATGCTATCCCCAAATTCTAGACTTTTGGTACCGTAGCACACACAAGTTCATACCCACACCACGTAGGCGAAACCTCTTGCCCACAAAGTAGGCGAAGAACAAAGCAACACCATACAACATGCATCACATAACATATAATAGCTACTCAAAAGTCCATGAGTAACTTGAACCACATAATCACAGCAATCAAAACATTTCAAAACATATTTTGCATCACTTCCATCCCAAGAAAACATAGTAAAATGGGACTATGAAACTCACCTGATGCTCAGCTTACTTGACAAGATCTTGCACGCAATCTAAACATACAAAAACATATGTTACACTCGGTTAGGCTAAATGCCCAAGCTAATGCAACAATCACATGATGGACTTCTAAACCTTACACTAAGTTTATAATCCTTTAAGTACATCTCCCAAATCATTTTCATATCCTATATGACTTTATTTATTAACTATCACTTTTATCGGCAGAAATTTGTAGTCACTTTATGACCACAAATAAAATATCAAAACACCTAATTGATGATTCTCCTTTCATTCCCTATCTCCTCAATGAGTTGTAGCCTACTGTGATTTTTTAGAAAATATAATATTAAGTGGAACTATTTTATAAAAATTCATCTTTGCAAAGTACTCAGATTCGGATCTGATCGAACCACTCAAAAGTTTGACTTGACCAGACCCATTTAGACACTTGGAAAATTCTATAAAAATTCTAGAAATTCATAAACATCATAAACTTACTACAGTAATAGTTTCGTTTATTAAAACAAAGTTTTGATATGGATTTTGCCCTCATAAACACAACTAAGAATCTGACTCGAATTTACTGTTTTGACCACTTTTCTTGCGAAAATTATTTAACTAACTTCCCGACCTCAAAACCTTTCGGGGCCGGACGTTTTGAAAACTAGACTCTCTGAACTTAATTTTAGGCTCAAGAAAATTGATAATTGCTATTTTTATGACCGAGTTATGATTCGTACAAGATGACCTTTCAAAACTGCCAGCTTTTAAATTCTAAATTTACAAACCCTAAACCCTAATTACACATGCTTAACACCACCAATCATCCCAAAAATGATTTTTAAAGATCAAAACCCTGATTTTACAGATCTTATATAAACCCTAATGATCCACCATAATAGTTGTTACATGATTTAAAGAAAACTAAACAACTAGGGTTTAAAAGCATACCTTAATTCTTGATTTTTAAAACCCTAAATCACCAAATTGATCTTGTTAAAAAAAATCTTTTTTTTTCCTTCTTGGGTTCGACCGATCAAAACAAAAGGGAGAGAAAAGTGTTTTAGGGTTTTTTTCTAAATTTTGTATTTATAAGCCTTAGAATCCTTGTTGTAGTTAAATTAGTTTCTCTTTTTTTTTTCTTTTTTTTCTTCTTATAACCGGCAAAAAAAAACCCCTTTAAAATATATATGTTTTTATTTTTTTTATAAATTTCGAAATTTATTCATATTTATTTGTTATTTATATATATTTTTTATTTAATTATTATTAATTACACATTCAACCCTTAATTTTGACATTTTTATAAAACCCCTTTATTCTTTCTTTTAAATTAAAAATAAATTAAATGACTATAAATAAATTTCATTTCTAAACATATATTTTATTTTCTAACTTATTACTACTAAAATTCATCTAACTAAATTTACTAATCTTAATCTTCTACTCTCACGAACTTCGAATATTTAAATACGTATACATATACATATAAATACGTACACACATAAAATTTACCATCATTTTCATTGTCACCAAATGTGAACAAAATGAAATACTCATATTAACCATAAATTCAATCAAAATGAGACGATCACGCTCACAGATTGATAACCAACTCACATAGAATCACATAACCACATAATTACTATAACACATAATGAAACTCAAATTAATACTAACGATTTGACTAACCCGCTCAATGCATAGTTGTCACAGTATCTCCTCCTTAGGGAAATCTCGTCCCGAGATTTAACTAATAGGTTCAACATCATCATCAACAAACAATCGGGTATACTTAGCTTTCATATGGTCCTCACGTTCCCACGTGAACTTAGGGCCACACTTTGAATCTCATTTAACTTTCACGATCAGAAACCCACTGCTTACAACTTCGCTTGCCCATACAAGGGTACAAATAGCAGCATACAACTCTAAGCCAAAATAACATCTAACTACATGAACATCGCCCGTCTTCGAGGAAACTCGTCAAAAACCTTAAGTTGTGTAACAACGTCATTCATAACCTAACTCCGCAACTCATCAAACAAGAACTGTCTTGGAACTAAGTTATGAGTTGTTACAAAGCTCAACGTTTTTGAAGAATCAGCTCGACTTCGAGTTTATTCAAAATATAACATTAACCAAACCACCTCAGAACATTCAAGGGTGCACTAAAGTCTGCCAATAACCCTATGTGTCCAACTTTACTTAGTACTTCCAACGATAGCTTGCTCAACAAGCAAGTGTGGATACTTAGTTTTTATGAAATCCTCATGACCTCGCTTCGAGTTCCAATGGACTTAACTATCGGAACCCTACTACGCTTCAAACTTTTAACCTCACGATCGATAATCTCAACAGGTTCTTCAACAAAATGAAGAGTTTTGTCTACCTTAATTTCTTCTAATGGCATATACAAGTTAGCATCCGTCAAACACTTTTTCAAATTTGACACATGGAATGTGTCATGCACCTCACTCAATTCCTTAGGCAACCTTAACCTATAAGCTACAGGCCCAATCTTTTCAAGGATTTCAAATGGTCCTACATATCTTGGTTCCAACTTACCTTTCTTTCCAAAATGCACTACATCTTTCCAAGACGACACTTCGAACATCACTTTATCACCAACTTCAACTCTAAATGTTTACGCATATTGCCAACATAGCTCTTTTGGCAATCTCTAACTGCTTTGAGCTTTTCTTTAATCAACATCACCTTATTTGTTGTCTCTTGTACCAATTCCGATCTAATCGACCGAATTTCTTTAATTTTAGCCTAAAGAACATGTGACCTACACTTCTTTCCATACAATGCTTCAAATAGAGCACATCAAACACCTGAATGATAACTATTATTATAGAAAACTCAGTTAAGGGTAGATGAGTGTCCTAATTACCACTAAAAAAATCAATCACACATGCTCTCAACATATCCTTTAAAGTCTGAATGGTACGCTCACTTTGTCCGTCCGTTTGAGGATGATAAGTAGTACGCATGTTTTAGCCGTGTTCTCAATGCCTTCTGTAATGTCTACCAAAGCCGCGAAGTAAATCTTCCATCACGATTTGAGATGATCGACACATGCACTTCATGCCTTGTAACTATTTAATTAGTGTAAAGTCTTGCCAAATTCCCCATTTTAAAATCTTCACGTACTACCCTGTAATGGGCATACCTTAGTCAGTCTATCGACTATTACCCAATTCATATCATACCCACTACTTAATCTTGGAAACCTTGTAATAAAGTCCATAGTTATTATATCCTACTTCCACTCGGGTATCTCTAGTTGTTACAATAAACCCAAAGGTCTTTGATGTTCCAGCATTCATCTTTAAACGAGTCCAACAATTTCTAACATAGGTAGTAATATCCTTCTTCATACATGGCCACCATACATATCTCTAAGGTCATAGTACGTCTTATCCGCTCTCGAATGTACCAAGTACCTTGATGCATGAGCCTCGTCTATCATTAATGTCCTTACATCACCTATTAATGAAACCCATAATAAATACATACCTCCACCTTCCTTCCTTTCCATTAGTTGGTCCAGGCCACGCAGCATTTCTGCTGTCGCGTTCTCTACCTTGCCTCTTTGCATGAGTACACAACCTAATCCTTGATTCGACGCGTCGCAGTAAACTACAAACTCTTTGGATCCATCAGGCAATGACAATATTGGTGTATCACATAAATTGTCCTTCAACGTCTGAAAAGCCTCCTCTTGTTCCTTGACCCACTCATACTTCCGAATCTTCTGCGTCAGTGAAGCAAGGGGTTTAGCAACCTTAGAAGAATTCGCGATGAAACGTCGATAGTAACCTGCCAATCCTAAGAATAATCATATCTCGGATGGCGTCTTAGGTACTTTTTTAATTCTTCATTGCTTCTATCTTACTAGAGTTAACGTAAATATCATTGCTGTTAACCACGTGTCTGAGAAAACGCGCTTCTTGTAGCCAGAATTCATACTTGGAAAACTAGGCAAACAACTTTTCCTTCTTCTTGAACAACACAGGTGCTCCCCACAGAGAGTGGCTTGATCAAATAAAACGTATATCAAACGAATCCTAAAGGTTACGAACTATCGAATAGGGTAGCAAACGAATATCGAATCAAAGGCTAGAAAACATCTAAGGGATTTCACATATGGAAATAGATGCGGATCAAATGTCATAAGAATCCTTAAAAGGAAGGATAGAATAAATGTACCGATAGAAAACGCAAACGAAAGAATCAACAAGCGTACCACGACAAAATAAACACATAACGAATAACAATACGTATCAAGATTGATAAATGAAAAGATAGGATTCTTATACCAATAACCGACTTTACTCGAAAGAACCAACTAAATAATGTTTTTATAAAAATCAATTTATAATAATAAAGAAAGTCGTTTTAATTATAAAAATCACCTAAAAAATCGTCTTAAATATAATCTTTATAAAATTCATTTTAATCATGGTTGTCATAAAATCCAGAGACAGTCATTTAACAGTGTATCGCATCTTACCCATATAAATTACTTTAAACATCCTTTTTATAATTATAAAATTTATCAAAAACAAGCCTTTAAAAAAATTATTATCATATCTTATTCATAAATATTATCTAAAAGAAAATAGTTTTGTCAGTCAACCAATTATCATATTGTTTCAAAATTTATTGTAAACATAGTTTTTCTTAAAAGAGACATTTCCACATGAGTGTTGTATTCATAAAATCATTTCAATATAGTTTTCCCCAAACACCATCAAGATATACTTCAAAAGGTTTTCATAATTCGACATTAATATAAAATATGTTACTCAAACAAGGACATCGTAATACCAAAAGAGATTGTAAAATACCGTAAAGACTCTAACAAAATTTTATTGTTTGAAAGCGAAAGAAAGTACCATGAACCATATAGTCAGAATAACAGTGAAGCGAACATGCTCAAGAGAATTTCATACGAAGACATTACGAACCAAAAGAAGAACGTAAAGACTAATCCGTACTTACGATCAAGAGAAAAACCATAGAAAAGCGTCGGTACTAACATGCCGCAACATGTTACGAAAACCAAAGGATATAATAAGAACGGAGTCATGATCCGCACTAATATGTTAGGAACAATTAATGCTTAAAAGAAAATTTTGATACTCATACGAGTAGTTAGTACCACGAAAGAACTAATGAAACGTACCAATATCCAAAGAAGCTGTCACACCCCACCAAGGCGGAAACGCGAGGTGTAACATATTAATAAACATCACACAAGATGATAGATATAACACCTTACATGATTTAGATAAAAGAAAATTATCCGAATTACAACGATACCAAATACAAGTTTAAAGAGTACAAAAGTCAACAAAAGTTATTTTTCTTCCGAACATGGATCACCCAAAAGACAATAACTTGGAAGAAAGTAGACATCTTGAACAAGTCCAAGAGCAAATACACTAAATTTCCACCTTAGGAATGTCACCTGAAAAGCATGATAAAAACGGTCAACTATCAAAATAGTTGGTGATTTCTCAAGAATGTATACACCAAATATAGTTTTATATAAGAGTAGATGTCCGATAAACCGTTTCAAACATCCAATCAAGTTCCAGTTGTATAGTGTGGCACAAACACTTAGTACAATGCACCTTTGTGCGGGGAGTGAGGAGGGGTTAATCTCCTAATAGCGCTATCCATAAGTACTAACGTCTCAATCCCGTTAAGGGGGAAAGTGAGTTAAAAGTAGTGGCGGGTTCCAATCATACGACAACATACATATTAAGTTCAAGTTCAAACAATCAATTTTCAGTTGTATAAGTGTGGCATCAAACACTTAGACAATGCGCACCTTGTGCGGGAGTGAGGCGGGGTTTATCTCCTAATAGCGGCTATCCATAAAAAAGGGTTACCTTAAAAACCCCCGGTCCTCAATCCTTTAATGGGGGAAAGTGAGTTAAAATAGTTTGGCGGGTTCCAATCCTACGACAACAAATATTAATTCAATTTACAAGTCAACATGAATACCAAAACAATTCAACACTTCCACAGTTTGCAAAGTTCAAATGTTTAAGTATGGCTTCCGAATGTTATAAAACATAAAAGTACGAGCATAAAAATTTAATAAAAACACATCATGCTTTCCACCCCAAAACAGTTAAAATATACAAAAAGAAGGGGATGTGAGAAACTCACCAAAATGGAGATACCAAGATGAAAGTAACGAAGAAAAGCGACGATGACAAATCTCAACCGCGACCTATTAATAATAATAATATATTATTAATATTCAATTATGTAAAATATGCAACCTATTGTAATTACGTTATATGCATGTCAATTCGTACATTAGGAATCCATGAGACTACACTTCGCTTTTTATTTCCATTGGTTATCCATTTTCCGAAAATTACGCAGTTTTACTAGCAACTAGTTATCACTTAACGACTTACCAAACGACCTCAACACTTGTTTATACTCCATCTCCAGGTTCCTATGTATATTGACTTACTACTATGTTTTCCCCAAAGATTCTAAGCAAGTTTTACCTTTCGTAAATACTAGCACACTATAACTAGTTTAAAACAGGCCTGCAGAAAGTTATCAAAAGTATGGCAACTGCAGGCACCCTTAAACATTTTATAAAAATCTGAAAAAAATGCAGGAGGTCACACACATCATGTAAAATATCCAGTTTAAATTTCGTCCAAAAATATTAAGTTTTGATCCACCTGCACACAGTATCTTTACAAATGAAATTCTGGACAGCCAACACAGTTTTAGCACTTAATCTTTTACAAAGGTTTTGACTAACTTTTACACCTTGAAAATCGACGAGGGCTAGTTCGTTGGAAAGTAGACTCGCAGTAGATAACTTTAGGGTCCTGAAAACCTAGAAAATCTTTTGAAACGACCACGTTATGACATCCGAAAGTTGACCCAAATTCGGATATGAAAACTATTATTTTCATGAAAATTGCCGAAACCATTTCCTAACTAAATTCGGCCATAACTTTTTTGTTTTTAAGAGTTAAAAACTCTAATTTATACCGAAACGATCGTTACCACACATTAAATCAGCCGATTTTAAGCCTAAACTTTCTGCCCTAATCTATGGATATCTTTCAATCCCTTCAACATCAATTCAAGTTTCACAAATCCTAAAACTAGCCTATTCCCCATACTAGATCACCTCAAACATCATCCAAGCTCAAAATCAATACATGCATTATAATAATGGATTTCCAATTTCATAAAATAGACATGCATATGCACAACTTTATATAACTATGAGAATTTTAAAAAAAAGAGTAACAAGAGACTTACAAACAAAAATAAAATAGCTAGGAAATCAAAACCATCAAACCCCTTGTGGGTTTGTTTCTTTCCGAACACCAACAAGGACAAAAAAGGGCCTGAGATTCTTGATTTGTTTCACCCAAATTTGTTAAAAACACTTGTAATCAAACTTTTGATGATTTAATTACACCCAATTATAACAAAACTCTAAAAATCAAAAGTTTAATAAAAATCAAGACCTTCTTAAATCTTGATGCATGGTGGTTTTTGTGTTAGGGATCAAAGGGGGCTTAGTTTAGGATTGATTTAAGGTAGAATAGGAGATGATTTGGTGGAGATTTGATGGTGGTGAGTGCTTGTATGGCCTGTGTCGAACAAAAGAGAGGGAGAAGAGGGAGTCATACTTTTTTTTTCTTCAACTGTGATTAAATGTTGTGAATGTGTTTGGATCGGCTTATATAAAGAAAAAAAAAAGCTAGGTTGAGTTATGGGTTTATGGATCATGGGTTACAGGCTTATAAAAGAAAAAGATGGGTTGTTTGGCTTGTGGGCTGCCGAATATAAGAGGGAAGGGAGAGGGCTTCGACCCATTTTTGTTAAGTATTTTTTATATTTTTTTAGAACTCGAGCCCAATTATTTGATTAACGCATTATAAATTATAAAAACACGGTTTTGACGCGGTTCGGCCAAACACGAATAAAAATCGAAGAAAAGTACTAAAATAAAATAGTTAAGTTCTCAAGGCTAAAATATAGAGTTGTTGATTTCCCGATCGCTAGAACGGATAAATATCCAAAGCTCGACTCGCGAATATTTAAAACAACAATTTTTAATAAAACTGACTAAGGATAATAAAAGAAATTCTATAAAATTAGAAAATAAATTCTAAAGCTCAGGATGAACAGCGACGTGAAACACGGGTTGCACATAGACAAGCGTTAAATGCTAAAAGTAATGCGACCACATAAAAGTAACTCCAATAATAATCAAAAGAGTCAATTATCATACGTTTGCTTTCGGTTACTGTTTCTCAAAATTGACGGATGTCACAGAAGCATATCCGAACAACCAATATTCATCAAGATGCCGAATAGAAAAGTTAGATCATCCATAACGTCATGGTACAAACAAGGGATGCTAAAATGAGGGTTATATATATCCGAACGAATAATCGAGCAGACGAACAAACTCCATAATCGTAATAATAGCAATAACAGGTATCCGCAAGCGGTATCACCTTTTGGGCTAGTCATTCTTTGGTACCTAGAAAAGGTAATTAATCCATTATGACTGAAAATCACTTCAACACAACAAAGCAAGCCCTTATACAGAACAAGAAATCATAGTGTGTTGAATACTATATGACTTTTGGTAAGTCATTACAACCATAAACGGATTTGATAAGTCTTTACCTGTAGCCGTTTGCTCAGGACTAGCCAACTCACGAATAATAAAACCAGATTGGTAGTTGAGTTACCATATAGTTTTGAGGCAAACCTATTAAAGCATCAACGGATTTGAGTTCTCTTTACCAAAAGCCGTTTGCTTGAGTAGCCCAATATTTCAATGTAATACCATGGTGTATGATCACCATACAAATTTTGGTAAATTGTCAACCACAACATATTGAGATGTCTTTTACAAAACTGACTGTTTGATTTGGACTAGTCATTCTTATGTTTTTTAAGTCCTGGTGAATTGATTACCATTTGTTGTGTGTGGTTAACCAACACACAATCCCTAAAACAGTTTGATTATTCAAATAACTGAGCCTTAAATCTTTTTTGCACACTCAAATCGTCACCACATTTCAAAAACAACTTTTTAACTAGCAGTACCTTCATCAAGGAGTCAGTTAATTTTACACTAGCACGAAACATTTGAACAAAGTACTGCTTTTTTCAAGTTAAAATCTTTTATCAAAATAAGATAAATATAAAGAAGAAAATATTGATAAATCCATACCAGTATGTTATAAGAAGTTCCACCATCTATCATTAGTCCACAAAATGAACTATGTAATTCAAAGTAATGGCTGTCTCATTCTCAACTTCAACTCCATCCCATGTTCCCAACATCAAATCATACAACTCTCTAGATAGAGAGGATACCTTCTTCTCAGCTAGCATGTGAAATCCATAGTACCATCCTCTAATTACTAGTGTATGCACTCCTGAGATTCATTAAGTCCCACCTTAACGATTTCCCCAATCTCTTGTTCTTCATAAGTCACACCACTAGTTTCAGTGAGTCTCCCAGAATTTTGAAAGTCACACTAGAAGAATCAAGCCTAAACAAGTTGGAGGAAAAAAAAAAGGAATGTGCTCATAATCATCTTGAAACAACTCGAGAAAGGTGATACAAATCCTGTCTATCTAAGATATTGTAGAAACTCCCATAAAGTAACAAAGTCCTGAAATGATTATTCGCCCTGTGAATGATGAGATCCTCTCCATGCACGGTGAATCAATAACCTGAAGCTCCTGACAATCATGGAAAATGTCCTACAATGAGACTCTCTTTCTTGTGCACTACTTTTTCAAAAATCTAACAACCCTAAATAATTCCTAAACTCATCAACAGTTCCTCTGTCCTACAACTGAGCTTCTTGAATGGCTGTTCTTCATACATTGTTAGCTTTCTTTTCTTGAAGTCTCTTTGCATTTTCTTTCTTGCAACCGAAACAAACAAGCCAACAACCTTTTCTGTTCTCGAGCCCATTGGAATAAAATCTTGAGGAGCCTTTATAGATCGCCGAACTTTGTCATACAACTCTTTCACAGTGTATACTATAAGTTAATGCAGATTCTTGTATCCGTTGAACCTTTGTAAGAAATTCATCATCTTATTCCTTGATCTTGAGCAAGAGAAGTAGTTTTACCCTCAACGTAGTCTTTGCTTTGCTTCTTAATTCTTCAAACTTTTTTCTTTTCTTCTCTGCATCCCATTCAGCCTTGAATCTTCTTAGGCAACCTCCGTCGTCATTTGTAGTATCCAAGGCTCTGATATGTTGAATAGTCAATTTCTACTTTTTAGGTTCTTCATCAAGTATCCCTTATGCCTTTATTTTTGGATCAGTACATTTGCTAGGTTGATTGTTGAGTTTTGAGTTCGTATGGAACCAGTGAATGCACAAACCTCCTGTCTATAAAGTAGCAACAAGAACTTTTTCAGCAACTTAAGTTGTTCTTCAGACTCCATAGCTTGAATTGGACGGAGTGGTGCTTGAAGACCTTCTCATCTTCAAAATTTAGAGTCCTTGGAGTAATAGTACACTGTATAACAGTACGATTGAGTTGTCTCAAATCCAGCGTTCTTTCTGTATCTCCACTCTTGTACATCTAGAAGCTTCCTTTCTCCACAATATTGATTTCCTCATCACATCACTTTTCATTCTAATAATTCTTTTCATTGCTTTTTCTATCAATGTCAGGAGCAACAGCAGCATCTTTATCAACAATATCATCAAAGAAAGGATCTGCTGTATCTTCTTCTTGAACATAGTGTTTTCTTTCAACCAAAAGTATCTTCTTTCCTGTATTCCATCCCAATTGACTGAAGACACTTTCCTCCTTTGCTTCTTTTCTTCCTCGCTTTGCTTCTTAGGTTCAGACTTCTACCAAAAAGCATGATGCTTGGACCACTGCTTGTACCGTAATTAGACAGTTTCTTGAGCTTGGCTTTTAGCTTGATTATCTGTTTAGCTTGAGAAAGGGTTTGCTTCTTGAGCCTCCTAACTTCCCTGTTCAAAGCATAATATATCTAAAAGTCCCATCATCTCCTCCAGAATTTTGAGACGCATCTTGGGAGTATACTCATGGAGAGGTATGGTATAGCAGCAGACTTGTAATTATGAGCAGTACTAAAGATGCAGCAGTACCTTAGAGAAGAGTCCCATGTGAGTTATCAGTACCTTGACGTCATCATTACCCTTGATAAATACAATGCTAGAGCAGTACTTTGAGAAGTGGATACCATTGATCATCCCTTTGCAAACTCGCAGCCTTAGAATGAGGACTAGTACTATGTTCTTCCTCCGCTGCCAATGCTGTTACTACCTCTAACATGGATGGAGTCAAGGGTGTAATCCTACACGAGAACTTAGGACTATGTTTCCTCATAAAAGTGAATATCTTAGAGGGCAGAGTAACTGAAGGCATAAAATCCTGAGGTCTGTCTACTCCCTCTAACTGCTTGTTCAAAAACAGCTGAACGAACCTAGGATACATAAGAAAGGGTGTACCATTGGAAATATGTCCTAGCATTCCATTCATTATCATCAAAGAAAAGTTGAACTTCTGATTCGTTGCTAATCCTACTAGGGCAGAGGCGATGTTGGTGCCAAATTGCTCCCATGAGGTACTCTTAGACTAAGGCAGGGAGTAAGACATGGACCAAGTACTTCCACTGTGGGCTAAATAAAGGTTTTAGAAAAGTGAGTGTGCTTAAAGTTACCCTCGTAGCCAATATCTCTGAGCGTGTCCCAAATAACTTGTTTAGGAAAGCAATCTACACCATTTGCATCATCAAAGAGTAGGTCAGCTCGAATTGTTTCTTCAGAGATCAAGATCTTTTTGCCAGCAACCATGGCGCGAATATGAGGGACATCATTGATCACCCTGAGAGAAGCCGAAGTCTAACAAAAATTTTTGAAGGCATTGACCGATGAAATCAGGACAACCAACAAAGAGTAATTAATGGACATGCCAGAGAGATAATCGATGATTTGATAAAAATCCAGCATTCTGCGCCGTCTCTACCGACACAAGCAATCATGGTTGTTGTTTGTATACAAGTGCGAATATTTGCCATTGGAAAAAGAATTGTGATGTGTCTAACGAGGTTGAAGGAAAAAAATTTATGAATAAAAGAAATATAGTGAGCAGAAAAAGCAATTTCGAGTTGAGTAATGTATAGGATGCGATGGCTAACTAAAAAGTTACCGTTGGAAATAACGTTTTTAGCGCAAAAACGAATGTTAGAACCGTGTGACCGAAAACGTTAGAACAGTACATAGTTGTCTAAGCAGTACTTTCTATACAAGCAAACTTAGAATTGACGAAGAATTATCTTCAACGAAAAAGACAGCCAACTCAAATTTGTCAACCCAACCGTTAAAAATTTTTGCAAAATAACTCTTCAAAGCATCAACACACTCAACAACAATCATAACCTCGCCTTAAATGTAAGGCAATATCAGCTTCCAAAGATCCTTTACTAACGAGAACAAGCAACTTTACACAAACACCATACTTTACATGTTATCCTCCCCCTCAAATGTAGCCTAGTTTATCAACCCAAAAGTGACTACCAAAAAATTAAAACTTGCCAAGGTCCCAAAGCCTATTGAGATTAAATCGGTTTGAAAGAATAATTTCTACATTGTAAACAGTATGAACTTGACCACATTAAAGAGCCTTTGCTCATTAGAGCAAACTCTGAATGAAGTGATGGTCTAATCTGAATATGCTCTTGTCTTTGAGGTGGAAAACAGGATTCCCCACCATGCATTTTGTACTCCACATTGTCATAATGGATTTCAGTGTCATGAAATTAAATCCATAATCAAGCAATTGAATTTGCACCACAGTACAAAAGAGCACAACAACTTAGCAGCTCAGCTGCAACATTTCCTGCCCTCAGTAGAAGATTATAACCACAATTGTTGTTTCTTGCACTGCAAGAAACTAGTACTATCTTCCAAGAAACGACCCTCCTGAAGTTGATCTTCTATCATGGT
This sequence comes from Tanacetum coccineum, assembly GCA_026074375.1. Taxonomy (NCBI): domain Eukaryota; kingdom Viridiplantae; phylum Streptophyta; class Magnoliopsida; order Asterales; family Asteraceae; genus Tanacetum; species Tanacetum coccineum. The sequence continues at coordinate 75,989 of BQNB010005140.1, forward strand.
TTGACCTCGACATAGTCACTGTCCCGAAAAAGCTTCCAAATGAAAAAGGATAGTCCTTATGTACCATAAACCCCAATTTTGGTTGATGTTTTGAGGTACCTAAATATCCTTTTGCAGCAGTTAGGTGAAGAAACCTTTGAGTGACTTGAAATCGTGCACACAGACAAACAGCAAACATTATGTCTGGTCTTGAAGCTGTTAAGTACATGAGGCACCCAATCATTGACCTATAAATATGTACATCAACATCTTCACCCTCTTCATCTTTTCCAAGAGATTTATGAGCTTCAATTGGAGTAGATGCTGGCTTAATGGTTTTCAAAGTTAAACTTGTTGAGAATATCTTTCACATATTTGTCTTGACTTAGAAAAATACCACCATTGGATTGCTTGACTTGAAGCCCCAAAAAGAAGGTGAGTTCACCCATGGAACTCATCTTGAACTCTTTTTGCATAAGTTCTTCAAAATCCTTCACCATAGAAGACTTGGTAGATCCAAAGATAATATCATCTACATATACCTGTACCAACATGAAATATCTCTTCGAGATCCCACTAATCAACAGGAGTTTTAATCAATAGCCCCTCTCCTATAGCCATCTTCAAAAAAAAGTGGAAAGTCTCCATACCATGCTCGTGGGGCTTGATGAAGACCATAAAGCGCCTTGACAACTCTGTAGACCTTGTTTGGATGAGCAGGATCTTCAAAACCTGGAGGTTGTTTTACATACACCTCTTCTGTGATATTGCCATATAAAAATGCACTTTTGACATCCATCTGATAGACAGTAAAGCCCATGAAGGATGCAAAAGCCAAAAAGAGTCGGATTGCTTCAATTCTGGCAACTGGTGCAAACACTTCATCATAATCCCACACCTTCCTCTTAATTGTACCCATGTCAACCAGTCTTCTTTGTTCTTTGATAAATTGTAAACCTCTTTCATCCCTCTATTCTAAACACCCCATTTTGTTCCAATAACTCTCTGCCATCCTGGTAAGTCCACATAAGACCCATACATCATGTATCTTGAATTGAAGAAGTTTCTTCTTGCGCATACTTCAATAGCCCAACTTTCATCCGCTAAGGCTTTGAAGACTTTTCTTGGGTTCCTCTTGAGATAGGTAAACAAGCAAACAATGCATGTTTGCTGACTTTTGTTATTAGTCCCTGTTTTGCTTGTAATATAAAGACACAAGGCTTGGTGTTTGGATCATAAGTACTTTCTTTAAGCTTTTCTTCCTTGTTTGAACCCTCGGCAGTACTTTTTGCAAAGAAAATCTACTTTGAGGTATTAAGAATCGTTATGAAATCTAAGTGAAGATATAGGTGGCATCAAGTTGTAGGATCCATTTGTTGTATCAGCAAGCTCCCCCCTTCCGTCAGTATCTGGTATTTTTTCATCATCCAAAGAGTTTAGTAGAGAAAACACACATTTTATGGAATATCATCATCAGAATCTGTTGGTGTATTACCAGCACTTTGAGGAGGTGTGTTAGCAGTACTTTGAGGAGGTGTGTTAGCATTACTTAAGTGAAATATATGATTACATGTTCTTTTCCCTTTGCAATAGATAAATCTCCTCTTTTCCTCCTCTTCAAAAGCAATCCTTTTTGATCATCATTATGAGCTTTGGCAAGAGATTCTTGATGCATCAAATTCATAAGCTCATCATGTAAAGCTTGTTCTTTCCGAGGGAAAATGAACATCTTTACTTTGGCAGCAAGTGCGTACCTCTGGATGCATAGGCTGGATCTGTAGGAACAATGAACTGCGTCAAAGCTAAATCTTCAACATCACCCAAAGTTGAAACTTTGTCTCCTGAATCAGCATAGTTTTCTTTCCTTACAGGTATGTAATTCATCGAAGGAGTTAGAAGGTCAAGATCAAACATCCAATCAGAACTATCCCCTTTTTGATTTCCCGGATTCTCAAGAAAAATCGACGTGAAGACCATTCCTGAACTTTTCAAATAACCCTGTTGTAGACTCTAAAACTTTTGCAACAAGTAGGAATATCCCAACAAATAGCCGTCATCTGACTTGCCATCAAACTCACCACAATTGATCCTAGGTATTAATAAAGTCAGAGAGCAATCCAAAAGGTCTCATGAAACAGATGTTGGTAGATCTTCCCATCAAAATTCATAAGGAGTCTTCATTGAGGTTTAGTCACCAAAACACTATAAGCACAATAGAAAGCCGTATTGACTGCTTCAGCCAAAAATTGAATAGGTAAAAATAGGAGACCTGCTATACATGGATTCTAGCAGCTTCAATGAGAGCCTATTCTTTCTTACTGAACACCATTCTGCTGAGATTCAAATCTTGCAATCGCTATATTCCTCATCTTGATTCCATTTCCTTGGCAAAAAACTCATTCATTAGATGATTCTTTAACTCAGTTCATTTTCACATCTAATGGTCCTTCACTTTAAGTCCCTTGAAGCCTGTTTTCTAGACCCACAATCAGATCATGAAGCATATCATATGTCTCATCCTTGTAAGCCAAGAAAAACACCCAACTGAATTTGCTGCAGTCATCAGTGACCACCAAGCAGTACTTTTTCTTGTTTATACTTTCTACTGAAACAGGTCCAAATAAGTCCCATGTGGAGCAATACTAAAGGTTCTCTGATAGTTCTTTCTTTAACCTATTGGCAAGAAGCCTGAGTGTTTTCCCCTTGTTTACATCAAGAATCACGAATGATAAATCTTGAATGTCTTGGAAGGTAAAACCTCTAACCATAGATGCCTTGAACCAACTTGTTAATGTTCTTGGATTACATGCCCCAGTCCTATCTGTGCCATAAAAAACAACTACACATTTGTTCTTTGCAACTAAAAACAAGTTAATTCCTCCAGAAGGAATAATGTTCTTCAGATCCAGACTGTAGTACATCATTCTTTCTAGGAGCTCTAAGAATTACCAGATCTTCATCAACAAACTTGAACTTTGGAGATAAGATAAGACATTCTTTAATCTGTGAAGAGAACATTTGTTGCATCTTATCATAGATTTTGAGAAACAGATAAGAGATTAAACTTGAAGCTCCACCACATAGCTAACTTGTCTCAAAAGTCTAAAAGCATGATGTCTTGATTGTCCCCTTTCCTGAGATTCTTCATCCCTTTATAATCATTTCCAAAGCTACATAACCACCTTAAATTCTTTAAAATCAAACAAATTGAGTCCATGGTCTCCTGTCATACTCCAGAGCAAAGCCACTGTCAATAATATCATAATCCTTGAGATCTTCTTCTTCTTTATTGCCCTGTACACAACAAGTTATAAGAATTTAGACTCATTTAGGGACCTCAATCATAACTGACTTTGGATACTCCAATGGAGTCATCATACTTCAAATATCTTGAGTGTTAAATCCATTATCCTTATTCACAGAATCTAGATAATTCCCTTTTTGTCTCCATGTTTGTTTTGAAGTTATCATTGCCCCTTTTGACACTTATAGTTTGTGGAAGTACCTGCTTGAGATCCAACAAGTACTTCCCTTCCAAACCCAAAAAGATTTACAATTTTCTTGGGTCTTTGTGGTCCCTGTAATTATCCTTGTGTTAGAAGCCCTGAAGATTGTTTTGGTGGGGTGTGGTAACCTTTGAGATTCTAGGTCTTCTATTATCCATCCTTGGATAATAAGGTCCATCAGTACTTCGTGAAAGTACTGCTTGTGGTACTCTAGATCTAGCAGTACCTTGATAAGTCACATTAGCAGTACTTTTTGAAGGTACTGTTTGTGTCATTGTTGGTCTAGCAGTACTTATCAACCCATTCCCATGTAAGTACTGCTGATGATTAATAGATCTCCTTTGGTGAGGGTACCTATAGTTTATTGCGAAATTACTATGTTCAACCTTTGGATGTTGTACCAAACTGGTCCTTGTTTCCTTGAAACCCCTGTGTTCCCTTAGGTTTAAAGAGTTATGGGTTTGTTTGAAGGTTCTTTCATGTAGTGTTACAATCCTTAATTAGGTGATTAGGACTGTAACATACAAAACATAATTTACCCCCTTTGTTCCCAAGTCCCTTTGTCCTAGATTCTTGACCAACACTGTTTTGACTGTTTGGTGACCTGTTTTTCAAAAGATGGTGTCACTATTCCTACCTGAGTTTAAAAGCAGTTTCCTTTTGACTTTCTAAAACATCATTCTCTTATCATCACTATCAACCAAATCTTCAATTATGACTTTATTCTATCAATTTCTGGTTGACTTGATGTTGTATATTCTCTTGGTTACAACTTTATACCTAATGCTAGTTCATCTATCTCCCTGTAAAGGAACATTTGCCTATTTGGAATAATTGTACTGTTTTTGGGGTTGGGGGTAAGGTACTGCTTTGCGTGTAGGCTTTTCTCTTTTGAAAATTTCGTACCCAAATCAGTCAAGATACATACTCCCAGATGAAATGTCACTTTCATACTACTACTAGACCAATCCCCCAAACCCTATACATGACTATCAGACACTATCTTGTTTGTTTAAGACTTATTCGTTTTGAAATTACAGAAGCATATGTCCATTTCTCAAGTTTTAACTTTGGAAATCATCTCTTTCTTTTAGGCCTGAATCAAAAAATAGGTCGTGTTTGGGTAGATGTTATAATAATCCGCCAACCCGCGAAGCCGAATAGGTCAACACAAACATGACTCGATTGCCACCCCTAGTAAATATATTACTATCTATCTACCATTTCACAATTACATTTACTTTACGGCTCTCATTCTCGAGCCATTCACTTCATTTCATACCTTCTTCACTTTTCTCTCAAATTTATTAGATGACTAGTTTAGTGGACCAAGCTTAATTATGGGCTTAAGTCCATTAGGATTAGGGTTGTGATTGCTTATCTAATAAACTACATGTTTATTATAAATACACATGTAATCATCTTATGTAGGACACGAAAAACGCAATCAATAATAATAAATCTCTTTGGTATTTAACATGGTTTCGGAGCTTTAGGTACAACCCATCACAAAATAGTTGTCCTTTGGTCATCGGCTACTTGCCGGTGATCCGGAGGGATCCCTTTATTTTCACTTTATTGTTTGTTACTTTGTTTAATTAGGTTTTTTAATCCAAAAAATCCTAGCATCCAAAACCCTAGTCGTCTTAGCAAAAAATATGTGTTGGATATAGCCATTAATTAATTCGAATTTGTTCTAATCATCATTACTCTTTGTTTGACCACAAAGATCTTGTCATTTTTTCAAAATAGTTGCGAGTACAAATTGTCGCTCCTACCGAAAGGCAAAGCAAGCCATAACGTAAAAAAAGTCACGCAAAGGAGGAAGCTGCAAGCAAAAAACAACTATCCCGCCAAATACAATTATGCTTCTGCTCAAAGAAAAAACAAAGAAAATGATAGAAGAAAAAGAAGAAGAAGTGGCTTTCAACATATGTTCCAGTTTGTCCTTTTAAAAGCCTCTTGTTCAAACTGCGGGGTAGTATTAAGTGTGAATTAGAGATTGTGTTTTCTGTGTTCTACACAAGATGATTACATGTGTATTTACAATAAACATGTAGCTTATTAGATAAGCAATCACAACCCTAATTGTCACACCCCGCCAAGGCGGAAACAAGAGGAGTAACATCATGGATATCATCACAACACAATGGTGTCAACAATAGAGAATCACTACATGCATAACTAATATAAAATGACATGGTGTGTCATGACAATCCTGAAAACAAAAGAACGGCATCTTGTATTAATAAAAAAAAGCTCTCATCAATAGAAAGACAATGTCTCACAAACCTAATAAAAACATTCAAGAATTCATGCAACAAAAAATGAAACAAAATTAAATGGGAACTTCCAATGCAGCCTAATGGTCTCTCTAACCACTTTTATTTACTTCAACACCATCATAACGCTCACCTGAAAATGATGCTTAAAACATCAACACAATGGTTGGTGAGAGTCATAGGTTTTACGACACCAATACAAGATTTAAATCAATTACTGTGATTATAAAAAACAAAACATGACAGGACAATTAAGATGACTATTATACATGCTAACATGCAATCGTCCTAAACAAGCAACCACAAATGGGACGGAACGTGTCCCCCAATCCATAACATGCAACATTTAGTCATGGGGAGGAATGCTATCCCCAAATCCCAGACTCTTGGTATCGTAACACACACAGGTTTATACCCACACCACGTAGGCGAAACCTCTTACCCACAAAGTAGGCGAAGAATAATGCAACATCATACAACATGCAACACATAACATATAATAGCTACTTAAAAGTCCATGAGTAACTTGAACCACATAATCACAACTATCAAAACATTTCAAAACGTATTTTGCATCACTTCCATCCCAAGAAAACATAGTAAAATAGGACTATGAAACTCACTTGATGCCCAGCTTACTTGATAAGATCTTGCACGCAATCTAAACGTACAAAAACATATGTTACACTCGGTTAGGCTAAATGCCCAAGCTAATGCAACAATCACATGATGGACTTCGAAATCTTACACTAAGTTTATAATCCTTTAAGTACATCTCCCAAATCATTTTCATATCCTATATGACTTTTTTATTAACTTTCACTTTTATAATTTCTGACTGAATTTTGTAGTCACTTTATGACCACAAATAAAATACCAAAATACCTAATTGATGGTTCTACTTACATTTCCTAGCTCCCCAATGAGTTGTGAGCTACTGTGATTTTTTAGAAATAATAATAGTAAGTGGAACTATTTTATAAAAAATCATCATTACAAAGTGCTCAGATTCTGATCTGAACGCACACCAAAAAGTTTGACGTCCTTAAAAATACTTAGAAAATGTTTTTGCGTTAGCCCTTCTAACTGGAGTTAATAAACACCTAAAATATGACTCTTGATTTTTAGCTAACCCAAATTTGCCTTTTAAGTAGGGGTTTTACTCCCTGAAATCAGACCCGAATTTACTGTTTTAACAACTTTTCTTGCAAAACTTATTTGACTAACTTCCCGACCTCAAAATCTTTTGGGGCTAGACTTTTTGGAAATTAGACTCTCTGAAATTAATTTTAGGCTCAAGAAAATTAATGATTGCTATTTTTATGACCGAGTTATGATTCGTAAAAGACGACCTTTCAAAACTGCCAGCTTTTAAATTCCGAATTTACAAACCCTAAACCCTAATTACACATGCTTAACACCACCAATCATCCCAAAAACGATTTTTAAATATCAAAACCCTAATTTTACAGATCTTATATAAACCCTAGTCCATCCTTAAAATTGTTACAAGAATAATTAAAGAGAATTAAAATAGTTAGGGTTTATTAACATACCTTAAACATTGATCTTGATACACAAGATCACCAACTTGATTTTTGATAAAAAAAACTTTTTTTTCTTCTCTTTCTTGGTTCGACTGATTATAAAAAAAATAGGGAGGATGGGTTTGTATTTATAGTGTTTGCAAAAATATTTGATAATTACCTAATTAGAATTGTAGTTGGACTAAAATTGGGCTTTTCTTTCCTTCTTTTTCTCTTAATTCGATCGTCCCTTTCTTTTCTTTCTTTATTATTATTATTTTTATTTATTTATTATTATTATTTACATAATAACCCTCTGATTTTGACATTTTATAAAACCTTTATTTATTTTAGAAATCAATTTAAATTAAAACTAGCTTAATTAATTACAAATTAAATTCATTTATAAATATATTTTTCCTAACTTATTACTACTAAAATCTATCTAACTAAATTTCTAAACTTAATTTTCTATTCTCACGAATTCCTATTATTTAAATACGTATACATATACATATAAATACGCATACACATAAAATTTTACCATCATTTTCATTGTCACTAAAAGTGAACAAAATGAAATACCTACATTAACCATAAATTAAGTCAAAATGAGACGATCACGCTCACAGATTTATAACCAACTCACATAGAATCACATAAACACATAATTACTATAACACATAATGAAACTTAAATCAATACTAACGGTTGACTAACCTGCTCAAAGCATAGTTGTCACATTGAAGATCCACATCAAAGTGATTATCATGACACGATCTGGACGAGGTACGAGCTCCCATACTTTAAGTCGATCGAACTCATTAAGTTCTTCTTGCATAGCTTCGATCCAACAGGATTCTTTTAAAGCTTCTTTGTAATTCTTTGGTTCGACAGAAGTAAGGAAAGCATCAAAGTAACAAAACATTGCTTTGGTTTATAGTTGACGTCATGTAGAGATAGGTTTTAAAGGATTGCCAATGACATTATCCAACGGATGATCCTTGGTCCATTTTCTAAGATGTTAAGGCGGTTGATTGACTGAGTGCACATTAGCTGGAATAACAACCCTTGAAGAAGATTCTTTAGTATTTGGTTTTGGAATTGGAACACCAAAGAAGGGATCGTTATCTAAATGTGCAACTTTAATATCGTGAAACTGTTCTTCAACACCAGGAGAAATAACTGGAGATTGTGATGCTCAAGGAGTTTGTGAAGTACTTAGAGATGGTGCATCTTGATCAATAGGAGTTGAGAAAGGTGTACCGGTTAAATCAGCAGGTTCTAAAGCAACAAGTGCAAGAACTGGAGAAGCAACACTAGGTGGAGGATTAAAATGCTTATCAACATCGATTGAAACAAAATTTCCCTGTCATTCTTTGTTGGTGGTAAAAAAGTGTTGGAGATGGAGGATTTTGCACGAGTCCTGAACTGATTGTTCCAGGAGTCAAAAGTTGAGGCCCGTGTCCTAAACTAAATTGTTCAGAAGCCATCGCTGTCAGGTCATCAAAGTCAACATGAATAGTTTTAATGATTAGACGGGTCCTCTTGTTGTAGATTTGGTAAGCCTTCTTTGCAGGAGCAGAATCGACAAAGATTATAATATCTGCTTTAGGTTTTAACTTACCAAGATCTTCACTATCATTGGTGAGGTAACATAGAGCACCAAAGACATGGAGATAAGATAAGTCGGCTTTCTTGTTATGGAGAAGTTCATACGGTGTTTTGTTGTGACGTTTACGGATTAATGATCGGTTTTGGGTATAACAAGTAGTCGCAACAGCCTCTGCCTAGAGAAATAACGAAGCTTTAGAAAATATCAATATGGTTCATGCAGCTTCCACTAAAGTTTGGTTCTGTCTTTTGACAACGCCGTTCTGTTGTGGAGTGCGAGCAACGGATGTTGGTGTGAGATCTCGACATCTTCATAGTAAGCCCTTAAGGTCTGATTGGCAAACTCTATGCCATTATCGGTTCTGATATTTCGGACAGTTGCATTAAGATGAACTTGAATCATTTTCAGAAATTTAATCACGAACTCTGGAACTTCATCCTTTGAACGTAGAAATTTCCCCAAGTAAACTAAGAGAAATCACCAACAATAACCAATATGTATTTTCATCCATTGATACTTTGAATCCTCATTGGTTCGCAAAGGTCCATGTGCAGAAGATAGAACTTTTCTTGAATGGAGTCTTCAGCTTTGGGTTTGTGGGAGTGTTTCTTGATTTTTCCTAGTACACAGGCAGAACGTAAGTGATCCTTCTAAAACTTTAATCTAGGTAGCCCGCGAACCAGTCCTTGTTTGGCCAGTGTAGTGATATAATCGAAGTTTAAATATGATAACCTTAGATACCATAACCAAGACTTGGTCTTTAATGCTTTGGACAAGAGACAGATGAGAGATGATAACATCATATCTTGTAGAGACAAAGTATATAAATTTGATCCCCTTGATCCCTTGAGTAAATCAACACTTTTTAAGTCACGAATGTAGCAAGTGTGTTTGTGAAACGCTACCTGAAGATCAGAATCACAAAATTGGCCGACAGAAAATATGTTTTGTCCTAACCCTTCCACATAATAAACCCGAGAAATCGTAACGTTTCGCATATGATAGTCACCATAGCCTTTTATATTTGCAATCTGATCATTACCAAATTTGACAGTACCAAGAAATTTATGAACAAATTTGATGAGCTGAGAGCGGTTTCCCGTCATATGCTTGGAGCATCCTAAGTCCAAATACTAGAGAATAATTTGGACAACCTGAAATCGATAAGAGAAGGAGATGGAACATCTGAAGCATTGGATCCCTAAGATTGATTGGGTTCCAAGTTGCTAGAAATCCTAGATTTGCTACTTGAACCTACAGATTTTGTTACTTTGGGTCTCCTGCTATAAACCTTAACTTTTGGATTTTGTGTGACTACTGATTTTGAAGTGGTTTCCTTAAGAGGCACTACTTTAGTGGAGGTGAACCTAGTTAAAGGGCATGTATTTCTAACTATAGTGAAGGTCTGACCTGTAGGTTTCCACCTATATCTAATATCAGTGAACACTTTACCAGTTGGTTTCCAAATGTTCTTCTTTTCGATACTCTTAGCAGATTTAGATTTAGAACGCACATTCACATCATTAACAAAATCAAGAATACACAAATCATGAATTGCATCAAACATACATTCGGGTGTGACTGCAACCAATTTCTCCCTATGTTTAGTTAAACTAGGGCATGTAGTTGTCACATAAACTAGCACCTCCTGAATTCGTTTAGCATACTTACAGGTTAGGAGATGGAGGTTCTAAATCAAGCTTAAACATTCATGGAGCAATAACTTTGGCATTATTTGGTGTGGCATCATTTTCAACCACATCTTTGCCTTTGAGATTCTCAATATGTTTCTTTAGCTTAGCAATTGAGACATCTTTTGCGTCTAGCTTAGCTTGCCATTCATTAATATGAAAAAATTCCTGAATTTCAGAAGCATTTTGATTGTTTAATGGTATGTTATTTAGAAAACTCTTTTTTTGATGTAATTTAAGTTCAAGATTAGCACTACGATTTTCAAGTCGTGAACATCTGAGTACATCTTCATTAAAAAATTTCTTTTCAACCATGTTTTCCTTTTTGTTGGCAAGCTCAGCCTTAAGCATTAGATTCTCATTGTATTCATGAATAAAACTATGTTGCATTTCATGACAATTATTGCATGTAGCAATAGAATTTACACAAATGTGAACTGTATCTTGAGATAAGAGAAGTTCAAATAAGTGATCATTTTCCTGCTCTAATCGCTCAATTTCAAGATTATCATGCACAATAAATTTATTATTATTAACATAAGACACGTGTGCATATACGACATCAGCATTCTTCACAATATTCATAACATCTTGACAGATAATATGTTCCAAGAGTCGATCATTATCAAGAAAAAGTTCTTTTTTTGAATATCAAAATATTTCTTGTCTACATAACACTGTTCAACAGCAGCTTCCATTTGGTTAAAGATCATTTTCACTTCATTAAATTTACAGTGAAGACCATTATTAAAATCTTTAAATGATGCTCGTAATGAATTTATAAATGGAATTACTTCTTCTAAGAAAACCTTTTTGGTATGTTCAAAACCCCATGACCCCTCAGTTATTGCATCAGGTGTGGTTCTTACTTTCACCACCTTGTCAAATCTAGCAAGGTGATTTTTTAGTTTTTGAAAACTTGTATTGACCAAACTTACCTTTGGAAGTTCTTTAGGAACCTCTATTTCAATTGGTGTTTGTGTAACAACAAGTGGTTCAGACTTATGGTTTGAAATCGGTAACCAGAAAGCTTGTTCTTCAAACAATTGCTTTTGTGGAACAAAACATTTTTCAAAATCTTCAGACAATTTATTCAACTCAGAATAATTAATTGGAGAAATATTAATGTTCTTTTCTTTTGAAATTGGGTCATTTTGTTTTGCAAGCATTTTTGATCGACTCTCATATTCTAAAATCAAAGTCTCTTCTTCATCAATCATAGAAATCATATCATGTTTCTTAAATATCACAATACCGTCATACAACGTTGGCTTAATCCGCTGAGCTTTCTTAAGATAAAATGGATTTTGATAACCAAGAGCTTGTTTGTGAGTGTCATCATAAAAAAACTTATAGTTTGGTTAGCATGTGCACCGTTTACGTAGATTGGCCCACTTTATAGACAATATTATCCAGATCCTTTATTTTCTTTTTTAAATTAATTTGTTTGTCCATGTATTCATTTTCTTTTTCTTTGGATTCCTTTTTGAAAATAGTAAATGTTTGCAATAACGATTCCTTTTCCTTGACATGTTTAGAAAGAGTCTGTTTAAGTGAGTCAATTTTTTATTTAAGTGCATTCCTATTTCAAATCATTCCATCCATTTGTGAATCAATAAATCTTTCACGACTGCTCGAATCAATATTAAATCTTTGTTCAAAAGCTTTGACTCGTTCTTTATTTCTTTCAAGCTCAGTGGTTAAGGATTCATTAACAGTTTTGGTTTCCTGATTAACCTTATCCCAAATAGTTACATGATTAGACATTTGTTCAGACATCTATTAAAACATAGATATTATCATAGAATCTTGTTGTGTAGACGAATTAGTATCTTGAACAACCACATGTTGTGTTTCTTGCAGATATTGAGAATAAGGAATGAGATTACTATCACTTGTTATCTCATTATCTGGATAATCAACAATAGGTGTTTGTTTAAAATACTACATCTATTGCATACTTTGATTAATCATATTATCATTTTGATAAGTGTCATGTTATGGTACCTCGGAGAGGACGTCTGAATCGTAGCTGGAGAGATTAGCCATAAGCATCGCTTTGCTGAAGATATGTCATCAGAGTATGAGTAGTAAGCACCAGGATCATTAGTCTAGAACGCAACATTTTGTGGAATTATTGTCTGAGTAACTTGAACATCTGCAACTCTAAGATCTGCTAAGAATGCTAATTGCTCCTTATCAATACCTGACCAGATTCTTGTGCCTGAACCAACAACATCTTTTCCTTGAACCACGTAGAATTCCTTGGACTCTTAGGCTAAGTGCACTACCTTGCCATATGCCTTTCAGCCTGATAATTGTAACACTTAACGACCCTTGCTTGACCTTTATCATTATTTCCCCCAGAGCTTATAGCATTTCCCTTAGTTCCCGTACCAGCAAACCTCTGACTTTGTCTCCCTTGAACTTGTTGAACAGTAACCATGCCATCTTAAATGGTAGCTTGGTTTATTGGATTAAAAGATGTTCTGAGTTGGTTGTTGGTTAAAGGAAAATGTGATGTCATTACAGTTGACATAAATGCCATTGCTTTGTATAGACAAGCAATTGGATCATCACCTGGTATAAAATGATGGAACAGCAAGTCCTGAGTCTAGTTAGGGAAACTCAGCTTGTGGTTGTTGTGAAATTAGAGGGGTATGATATGCATTTTGAGGAACCGATGGTGGTGTATGATTTAGTTGTGTCTGGAATGGATGTTGGTATTGTTGTGAATGATAAGGTGCTTCATAAGTTGGTAAGTATGGTTGAGAACAATGAGCTGGTTGAAGAGTTGATGATAGCTGTTGTGGATACTGAATAGAATGTGATTGAGTTAGATGGTTAGCAACTAATGCAAGATGATCTGGATATCTTACATGCATCATTCGTGCTTCATTTGCATGTACCTCATGTTGACTAAGATATACATACAGCTGATCATAGTTAGTATTATACATGTTCTTTGCTAACTTGACATTAGTCATAAACTTGCTCCATTCTGGTTGAAGAGAATTTAGAGATTCTGTATTCACTTGAACTTGCTACATTGTCATGTCAATTGCGTGCATATCATTAATAAGTTGAGCAAAGCGCAAGTAATACTCATAAAGTGATTCACCCTTGGCTGAAGTAAACTTGTCAAACTCATTGTACAGTTTACATTCACATTCTTGATATGACACTTCAGTGCCTTGCATGAGTAACTTGACTCTATCCCATATATCTTTAGCCACTTTATAATGGTTGACATGGGAATACACATCTGGTGGGAGACTGATGTATCGTTGTATAGGTGTTATTTTCTGTATCAAGTTTTACTATTTATTTTATGCCGACTATACCTAAAAACAACACTTTAACTGGTAGTGTACCCGGTCAGATGGAGTTTCATGGTAAGTAGGGTGTCGATCACTAAGAGCGAGAGCGTTAATATATAATCTATCAGTATTTTAGTTATCTAAATTAAACCTAAATTAATCTAATTTATGCAAGACCTAAGTTAGACCTAATCTAATGATAAGGAGGTCTCAGCTTGAGAGATTGGCACGAGGTTTAGTTATCTAACCTAAGGTTTTGATGACAAGTAAAGCAATAAATACACACAAGAATACAAATAAACGATAGAGAAGCGGTCGAGAACTAATGTATGGGAAACGTATCAACCATGAATAATCTGATAAAACGCAGGTTTGTTTATTAGTGCAATAATTATCTTATCTCGAAGGGGCATATCATTCCTAGACTTAGGCGGTACTTCTTCCTAAGACCTAGACACGCTAATTCTGTCACAATTAGAGGCATCCGCATAAAGCATCCTTATGTTGATTATAATCTATCTTAGGATCTAAGTAATGGTGCTCTTACTAAACCCTAACTCATGGAGACTTTACCCACTTACTGCTTAACGGCTCTTTATATAATAGTAGTCCACTGTCCGAGTCATTACCAATAGAATAAGAACGTACTCGTTGATACCAAGGTCACCTTATGGCTCAACTAAGCTCACTAAACTAAAGGAAAGGATAGGTCAATATTTGTGATCCTATGATTCTAGATATATAAATTACAATATGGAGAGCTATCCCGGACTCTTAGCCTACGCCCAAACATAACCGAAGTTGCAGCGCATTATATATGTAGGACTAGACCCAGTTGAATGATAGGTCACATACTTAAGCACGTAAACGAATATAATTTGATAAAGATAAACAACAATCAGCGATAAATTAAGCAATCAAGATAAACAAACCAAACATTAGATCTTCATAAATATGGCTGATACCTAAAGGTATCAGCCGATAGTCATTGTAAAAATACACACAGTTTGATATATGAACGATTAAAATAAAGAAACCTTAATTGAACGCGTATTCGGTTTCGTAAAGATTATAAGAGTTTTCCTATGATCTTAAGGCACTTTTCTGACCTTCTAGGCTCCTTTATTCGTCTCTTGGTCGACTTGGTGGTTTAGGGAATCACTTGCATACCTCAAATTGAGTTTAGGGTCGTCTATATATATATATATAGGGTCTGGTAGTCGGTTCGATATGGCGCATTGAGAAGCTCAATACGGCGTATTGGATGACTTGGCGTAGGCTCCAAAAATAAAATATTCCAAAATTCTTGCGCAGGAATTTGGATACGCCATATCCGATTTTTGGATACGGCGTATGAACCAATACGCCATATTCGTTTTCTTAGATACAGAGTATTGACCAATATAGAGTATTGGGGTTTTTGGATACGGAGTATTGGCTGAAAATATGTTTTTCTTGATTTTTGACCAAAGTATCGTATACGGCGTATCAATGGCGTATTCTTCAAAGTCAGGCAATAGTCTTGAGTTCTTCAAAGTCTTTAGATACGGCGTATTTGTCTAGAATGAGACGGCGTATCGATGTCAGAATCAATAGACTTTCTTAAACTCTTTGTTTATGCTTCAAAACACGTCATTTTCTTCATCTTTTGCTAAATACTCGATAATTACTACAAATAACAAATATAAACAATTAAGTACCAATTCATTCAATAATTATATCAAATGGGTCAATTACTTGGGATAAATGATGCTATAAAATAAACGTTATTTAATGTCATCAAATATCCCCCCACTTGAATCCTACTTGTCCTCAAGTAGCCTTTAGAAGTTTATAAAAAGGTATCCCTAAGAATGTTTTCCGTTAAAGTATTTATTTGATCTATTACAAGTACATAACCAAACACCTCACGAAATAGGAAGATGAAATCACTCAAATAACTCAACTAATCTATGTGGTAACATGTAACTAAATCACTCAATTGCTCGGCTGTGACGACTATTCTATAATATGCTTGGCAAGGATACACATCTCCACCACTAAAGCCAAGGAGTAACAAGTTTATAAAGGTAAATATGGGTTTTTGTATGGAAAGGCTTACGGTTGACCATTCTACAATCTTTCACCAGAAGTACCACCCCAACAAGGTAGCTAAAGCATACATACATGGCCGTAACAATGGAATAGACATGTTTGTTCGATCACATCCTCATTCAAAATTAACCAACGATTAGGATGAAGAATTATATAGGGTAGGAACCTTCTAACTTTCACCAAAAGTCGTAAATTAACGAGGCAGCTAAGATATGGATACATGGCCGTAACGACGGAATAGACATGCACGCTCGAACAAGTCCTCATTCGCTTAAAACCAACGGCTAATCATTAGGTGAGAGGGAAGTAAATTGTTGTTAAATAAAACTCAAGAAGCAAATAGATTAAGACTTAAGATACAAGTTGCTAGACACTTTTTCCCGACCGTTACCATGATAAAGACACAACTATTTACAACGTCTTGATCATCGATAAAAAACAACAACCTAAGTTGGTGTTCCCGTAACGATCAACTTCCCAATCATCCCAAAACTTTACATACTCTACAAGGTAAGTGACGATATCTTCCACTTTGTACAATACTTTACATCGTCAATTTTTTGGACGTATCAATGAATAATCGATCCTTCATGTAATTCATTCGGTAATGCTCTTTGCGAAACGATTATCTTCAAACTTTCTTTCTCTCTTTTTGTATTTTTTTCTTATTTTTTTGATTTTTTTGCTAGCTATTCTTCAAATCTCAGTGTAGTTTCACTATCTTCATAATCATAATAATTTCAGATAATTTCTTCGATAGTTCCTTCGTTCTTCGGATTCACCAATAATTGTGACGGTAGTAAGATCACATGAGTTTTGACTACTAATATGCATTCCCATTTGAAATGTGCAAATTTTGCAACTGCACCAATGATAGAAAATGACACAAGACTCGAGAAATACAAACTTTACACTTTAAGCAACTAGCAACTCTAAATTAAAATTAATCTAACAGGGTAGGTTAAGGTGTAAGAGTGTAACAAAACAAATAGTTGGTGTAATTCCTAAAGGATTGGCTCTACGGGTTGTTCTAATAGATCATCACTCTAAAGATGAGAGTGGAAAAGGGTTTAAAAGGGAGGTTAACTAACAGGTGTAGTTAGTTAATAAGCAACATGTAAAGGCGATTTGGGTGTAATCCTAAAATTTACCAATTTAAACAAGTCACTCTATCTAAATCTATAGTACTCATCACTGTGGTCTCGAGTGATATACCAAGCCAAGTTCTAAAGTCTACAACATCACCCGCACACTCATATTTTGTGGAATTTGGGTAAATATTTAGAAACAGAAAGTTTAAATCCTTACAATATCTAACAAGGGTTATTGTGTGCGGGTTATGTATCAAGTAATTTCACAAAAGTATGCTTGATTTTTTTTAATTTGAGCATAATTTAAGCATTTTAATGTGAAAATTAGGACAAGTAAACATTCTAATTTCATCCCCCCACTTGAATTATACAACGTCCTCGTTGTATATATAAACATTAAATACGGGAATTTAAAAAGACTTAGAGTAAGAAACTCCCTTGATATTTGCTCGGTAGATTATCCAAGTTGCGTTTATTAGCGAGATTGTGTGTTGAACAGCCGCCTTGAAGTTTCAAGACTCCAACACTTCAAGATCTCCAGATTTGTAAATTCATCACCAACATCGTCGATTTTTCTTTCACGAGGTCCTGTGTAAATTCTCAAAAAACAAATGCAATTCAATCTTCGTGTATTCATTTGGTTAGACTCGAAATAAATACCTAAAATTGTACAGGAAGTCAATACGCCGTATCCATTCCCCAGGATACGTCGTATTGATACATGTATACGCTATATTCATTTAATGAATACGTCGTATAGATTGTGCTGAAAATAAAGACCGGATAACGTCCAGATAGTCAATACGCCGTATCCATAGGGTTTAGATATGCCGTATAGACACTGTGGAAAGACAAAATGACATCCCTTTGTTAATATAATTACAAGTCATGATATTAAGATTTAATTCCTTGATAAAAATTCTAGTTTTGAAAAATTTATTAGATGTATCATGACTTATTTCCAAAAGCTTATTTGACCCATGTGCATAGGCACCAACATCGGTATTTATTACATCAGGTAATGGTTTGACAGATAAATACCCCGAAGAGTATTCAATATCGACTTTATCATTATCATTGTCCGTATCCATTTTTAATTCATCGGGATAAATTACATTAAAAGGAAATAGATCATTAAATTTTAAAACATTTTGTTCCTCTTCATCACATTCGGAAAATGACGTTTCATCTTTCAAATTAAATTCATCGATATGTTGAGGGCTTAAAATCAGTTCAGTTAATAAATCTAATTTAGATGTTTGAGCATCATGGTAAACAATGGCTGGAAATTTTTTCTCAAAATATTTGAAGTAGTCTAAATCATCAAAATAACTGACCGTAGGCTCGGGTGATGGAACCAAAGGCATATTGACTTTATTATTATCATTTTCTGAATCCGTTTTTAAATTGTTGACAGAAATTATTTTGTAGGAAAATGATTTTTTGTCGAAAATTACTATGCAATCTTCATCTTCGGATTCATCAAA
This sequence comes from Tanacetum coccineum, assembly GCA_026074375.1. Classification (NCBI taxonomy): domain Eukaryota; kingdom Viridiplantae; phylum Streptophyta; class Magnoliopsida; order Asterales; family Asteraceae; genus Tanacetum; species Tanacetum coccineum. The sequence continues at coordinate 94,580 of BQNB010005140.1, forward strand.
CGATATTTTAAAGTCAATTTCATCGTTAAGAGAACTTACTGTAGGCTCACACGAGAGTGCTGCTTCAGATGTTAACGTGTCGTTAAAGACTATAGCTGGGAATTCAGTTTCAACAGATCCGAGGTCGTGAACGTCTTCATTATCCCAGATCTTACCATATGTAGCAGTTTCCCAGTTATACACCTTACCACGCCTATGAGCTTTTTCTTCCTAAAGCCTGATATACTCTTCCATAGTAATGTTGGGGTCGTCTATTTTAACCTATCATAAATTCGCCAGGAAAGAAAACTGTCAAATAGCTTAATACGCCGTATTGATGATAGAGTCGAATACACTGTATTGGTTTGAAAAAAATTTACACGCAATATCTAATAAATTGAATACGCCGTATTGAGTATTCGACTCAGAAAGTTACAACGAACTGTAATAATTCACACAAACACACAATATGAAAAAATATACAATACATAAATCAAACACACAAATATGCAAATTAATCTAAACTAAATTAAATCTAAACTAAAACACTAATAAAAACAAGAATTAAACAACTTCACTCCCCGGCAATGGCGCAAAAAACTTGATGTGTCATTGTGTAGGTGTTATTTTATGTATCTAGTTTTACTATTTATTTTATGCCGACTATACTTAAAAACAACACTTTAACGGGCAGTGTACCCGGTCAGATGGAGTTTCATGGTAAGTAGGGTGACGATCACTAAGAGCGAGAGCGTTAATATCTAATCTATTAGTATTTTAGTTATCTAAGTTAAACCTAAATTAATCTAATTTATGCAAGACCTAAGTTAGACTTAATCTAATGATAAGGGGGTCTCAGCCTGAGAGACTGGCATGAGGTTTAGTTATCTAACCTAAGGTTTTGATGACAAGTAAAGCAATAAACACACACAAGAAGACAAACAAATGATAGACAAGCGGTCAAGAACTAATGTAAGGGAAACGTATCAACCATGAATAATCCGATAAAACACAGGTTTGTTTATTAGTGCAATAATTATCTTATCTCGAAGGGGCATATCATTCCTAGACTTAGGCGGTACTTCTCCCTAAGACCTAGACACGCTAATTCTGTCACAATTAGACGCATCCGCATAAAGCATCTTTATGTTGATTATAATCTATCTTAGGATCTAAGTAATGGTGCTCTTACTAAACCCTAGCTCATGGAGACTTTACCCACTTACTGTTCAATGGCTCTTTATATACTAGTAGTCCACTGTCCGAGTTCTTACCAATGGAATAAGAACGTACTCGTTGATACCAAGGTCACCTTATAGCTCAACTAAGCTCACTAAAACTAAGGCAAGGATAGGTCAATATTTATGATATTATGATTCTAGATATATAAATTGCAATATGGAGAGCTATCCCGGACTCTTAGCCTACGCCAAAACAACACCAAAGGTTACATACTTAAGCACGTAAACGAATACAAATTGATAAACATAAACAACAATCAATGATAAATTAAGCAATCAAGATAAACAAACCAAACATTAGATCTTCATAAACATGGTTGATACCTAAAGGTATCAACCGATAGTCATAGTAAAAATACACACGGTTTTATATATGAATGATTAAAATAAAGAAACCTTAATCAAACCCATATTCGGGTGCGCGAAGATTACAAGAATTTTCCTATGATCTTGAGGCTCTTTTCTGACCTTCTAGGCTCCTTTATTCGTCTCTTGGTCGACTTGGTGGTTTAGAGAATCACTTGCATACCTCAAATTGAGTTTAGGGTCGTCTATACATATAGGGTCTGGTAGTCGGTTCGTTATAGCGCATTGAGAAGCTCAATACGGCGTATTGGATGGCTTGGCATGGGCTCCAAGAATAAAATATTCGCAGGAATTTGGATACGCCATATCTGATTTTTGGATACGGCGTATTGACCAATACGCCATATCCATTTTCTTGGATGCGGAGTATTGGGGTTTTTGGATACAGAGTATTGGCTGAAAATGTGTTTTTCTTGATTTTTGACCAAAGTATCAGATATGGCGTATCAATGACGTATTCTTCAAAGTCAGGCAATGGTCTTGAGCTCTTCAAAGTGTTTAGATACGGCATATTTTTCTAGAATGAGACGGCATATCGATGTCAGAATCAGTCAAATTCTTAAACTCTTTGTTTATGCTTCAAAACACGTCCTTTTCTTCATCTTTTGCCAAATACTTGATAATTACTACAAATAACAAATATAAACAATTAAGTACCAATTCATGCAATAATTATATCAAATGGGTCAATTACTTGGAATAAATGATGCTATAAAATAGATGTTATTTGATGTCATCAGAGACCTTGAAGAACAATGTTATTTTCTTGAACATCACAGTCATCTTGAAACTTTTCTTGTTCAGTGAGTTCTGCATATTTTTTCTCATGAATTTGGCTATTTTCTTCAATAGTCAGATAAACAAGAGGTCCATTTTTAATAGATTCAAGCATCATTCTACCATTTTTCTTTCCTTTGATGTATAGCCACATACGACTCTGCCATGAGTTATGCATTGACTTGTCAAGCATAGGAGGACGGTTATCGGCACCAACAACTACCATGTGCTCAGCTAATGTAGTCATTTTCAAATGATTGATATATGAAATGATGAAATTTAATCATTCAGTGATAAAGGAGAATTGTGTTAAAGAGTTATTGTTGAAGGTGATTAAACTTGGTATTCCTTGGGATTTTACAAATCTTAACTAAAATAGCAAAGTATTTCGCGGGATTGTACAAAGTAAGACAAATTGTTGAAAATATCCTAAAAATTGTAATGTTTCGCACAAATGTGTAATGTACTATTTCACACAACTGTGTAATGTAATGTTTTGCACAACTGTGTAATGTAATGTTTCACACACCTATGTAAAATTCTGCAGAGTTTTGTTTTGCACAAATGTGTATTTCGCATAAATGTTACATAACCTGTTTTGCACAATTATTACATAAACATATTTCACACACCTGTTACACAAAATATATTTCGCACACTTGTGTAAAATTTGGCAGAGTTTTGTTTTGCAGGAATATGTATTTCGCACAACACAAAACTGTAATATTTTGCACGACATAAAACTTATAATATTTCGCATGATAATACGTATTTTGCACAATTCAAAGATACGTATTTCGAACAAGCACCTCCTCCCTCATCTCACGAAGACAAATTAAACGAGCACATAACCGCTCCACATCATTCTGATCGTAGCCATCAGTAGGAAGATCATCCGAAACACATGAACAAGAATGTCTCCATTTTAAGTAGTCTGGAATGGCTCTACGATCTATCAAGAAAAACTTGTCCTTCCACTTCTTCAGGCTCGAAGGGCCATCATTCATACAAACATCCTCTGTATTGCGACGTTTGGAAAAAGAAAACCAATCCCCTTATATTGCGACGTAACGGTGGGAACAATATTTAGGTCGCGACACACAACCTCAAACGACACCACCTTATTCAAACCAAGAGGGACCAGTTGTGAAATATGCACCTTGAAATACTTAAGCACAGATAAAAGGAACGTCGAAAAAGGGATATGAATGCCGAAAAACCAAAGAAACTCAGAGTAAATGCCTATATCACCATCGGGAAGATGATCCATGGTAAACCCAGGATCCGGCAAACGAGGATGAAGATCTAGGGGTATACGATAAGTCTTCATCAAATATTTTAAATCATTGTGCAAATACGGTTTTTCATATCATTTTTAGACATGGCGGGAAAATAGGAAAAAAAGAGAGAGAAAGTACCTACTTTTATAAAGGGGATGCAGCGGAAAGCAACCAGACCTTGAAGCAAAGAAGAAGAAATGCAGCGGTGCGGGTAAAAAATAAAAATGTGAAAATGTGAAAACAAAGGAAGGCTATTTATAGTGGCTCCGGGAAAATCAACCGTCACCATGTAGGCATGACGCAACCCTAGCAAATAGCTTAGGAAAAGGATCGTCATGATGATAACACGCCAGCTCTAATCAAGTGGAGCTAGATGAGCCACACATTCAAAAACAATAAAAAAAAGAGAAGACATTTCTAGTTCTTGATTACAATTTAATGAGTTGTTGAGGTAAATTTACGTGGGCTACTTGGGCTTGGTAAAAGTGACCTTAGCGATGATGAATACTGAGTTCAAATTGGTTCCTCTAGAGCTTAATCCTTCGTCTCCTAGCTGAAAATGAGAAAGAACACCGTTAGCTCACCCCGGGGTGTGAATCTGGGACCAACTCTGGCGTAAGAGTAAGGATGGTGATATGAGATAAATGTGGAGAATATAAAGTATGGTCCAGAGTAGGCGTTATATGTGTTGTCTTAGGGAAATGAGCTCTCCATTTATAATATTTGGGATTCACTACAAGACATAACCGTGGGGCTCTCTCTTGGTACGATCTATCATCTACGTGTCATTCCAAGGACTGTGGTCCTTCACAAGGACTGTATCTTTGTCGGGTTGTCCTTTGATACCGCTACATTAGGACAGAGCTAATAACTCTAAACCTGATATGTCCTTCGACACACTAGCTTCTCTGGAGTTCTGGTGGTGACTCCGGACCTGACATGTCCTTCGACAAGTCAACTTCTCCAGAGTATTTATTATTTTTTAGCCCATGCTAGTTTGACAAGAGTATCTAAGCTATATCTCTTCTTTGGATGCTCCGGGGAAGACTATACCTCATCATGTCCCCCCTGTCTAGTACGAATGTCATTAAGGCTTTTGTGCTATACTCATTAAATTGTAATCAAGAACTAGAAACCTCTTCTCTTTTTTACTGTTTTTGAATGCGTGGCTCATCCAGCTCCACTTGATAATAGCTGACGTGTTATCATCATGACGATCCTTTTCCTAAGCTATTTGCTAGGGTTGCGTCATGCTTACGTGGTGACGGTTGATTTTCCCGAAGCCAATATAAATAGCCTTCCTTTGTTTTCACATTTTTATTTTTTACCAACACCGTTGCATTTCTTCCTCTTCGCTTTAAGGTCCGGTTGCTTGCTGTTGCATCCCCTTTTTCAAAGTAGGTACTTTCACTCTCCTCTTTTTCCTATTTTCCAGCCATGTCTAAAAATGATATGAAAAACCGTATCTGCCCCCTTTCTAAGAATGATTTAAAGATTTGGTAAAGACTTATCGTATACCCCTAGATCTTCATCATTGTTTACCTAATTTTGGGTTTACCATGGATCATCTTCCTGATGGTGCTATAGGCATTTACTATGAGTTTCTTTGGTTTTTCGGCGTTTGTATCCCTTTTTTGACGTTCCTTTTATCGGTGCTTAAGTAATTCAAGGTTCATATTTCACAACTGGTCCCTCTTGGTGATGCGGTCGTCGTAGGACTTCTACACAAAGTTTTACAACTCCCTAGGCAGAGCACCTAATAGTTGTAGTAGTATAGGCAAGACTCGGGGGTTGTTATAGTTCACTCGAGGAATAGGTTGAGAAGGCTTGATCACAGTCTAACAGAATTCTAAGGGTTGAGAGAAGATTATTTTTGTATTTTTATGTTTTATGGAAAGCAAGTAAATCATATATTTAAGAGGTGGTTTGGTTTTAGATATTAAACTAAATAACAACTACGCTAATGGTGATAACAATATAATAAAAGACTGTGTTTGTTTAATCATGTATTACTCCCTAGATTGCTTCTCCTAGTGCTGTTGCTTTGTCACACTTGTGATGATCTATATACTTATTTCCGAAGTCATGAACGAATTACACGAACCTGTCGTCTATTTAATATTTCGTTAAGACAACGCACAAGTAAGGTAGTATGAAGACTATTACAAGGCCCCTAAGAGTATATTAAATGCATGTAAAATATATTAAGAGTGGATCAACCATGTAAGGGCCAAGGTAGTATAAAGACTGTTACCCGATGGTATCCTTTCTACACAATCATGTTTTCCTAGACATATCAACAGCGATACAGACAAAAGCTGGTTTTCTAAGGCTTAACATGCATATCCATCACAAGAAGCAACACCACTAAGATCTACATTCTAGGTTTCATATAATCATAAATAAATACAATAGGAGGCTTAGCCAAGCATGTTATAGATAAAGCAAGAACATATAAGATTCACACAACAAGACATATTGAATGATTAAATAAGTCTTACTTGATTAGAACATGAATTGAAGGAAGTACAATAGGGTTTTTTGGCTCTAAAATCGTCCCTAACAACTGCTAAATGAACTAGGGTTCATACCCTCTTTTTATTCTAAAGTCACACACTTAAAACCCTAAAATCGGATTTGTATATATAGGAAAATCGCTACGACGGTGTCGCATTTTATTCGTGACGCCGTCGTTACAAGAATATTCTAGATAATGGGCTAGATCGTATGGGCTGATGCCGTCGCGATATCTTGTAACGCCGTTGTGGTAGGATTTGTGACAGCGTCACGTGTAATTTGTGACGCCGTCTCCAGCTTCTGAGGAGAAATTCTTGAGCAATGTTGGTGTAGGTCCGTAGTCTCATCCGTTTATTCTCTAAATGAGCTCAAGTCGCGTGTATTTCCTCCAAATGCCTTCCGAATGCTGTATACCTGAAAAGGAACGATTAAGTACCTATTTTGGGCATAAATGCATGATTTAGGAGGCTAAACGACCCCGAAAAAGTGTATAAAATGACACCTCATCAAATACCCTTACACTTGGGATTTGCTTGTCCTCAAGCAAATAGGCTTTTCTATCTAGACAATAACAATATGAGGGGTCATTTTACCTACTCTTTAAAAGTATTTTAGAACACAACCTTCTAAACCTTGTAATTAACAGCACGAAAAGTATATACTAGCACCTTACATAAGTGTTTGGGATTCTCTCTTTCACTCGGTTATATAATAAATTATAACATATGAGGGAAATGGAAAATCAACACTCATTACCTGTCATAGCATATAAATTACCATAGGCTTGGTAAATGATCAAACCTCAACCGCTAGGCGCAAGTATTATTCATTACTATCTAAGAGGCCTTTTAAAGGGTTGTGGGGTGTAGGTGTAAGATAACATATAATGGAAACGGAAACGGATGGGATGCATTTGGGTAGCTTTGGGTGAATTTGGAGTGGAAGGGTTAGCTAATTATTTAAATTGATACACGCTGGTTTTGGTGCTAGCTAAGACGCGGACGAAGATATATATAAAACTCTTACACAACTATACCTTCAATCTCTTTCTTTTTCTTTTCTATTTTTTTAAATTAACATAATTACATCAATGGGGTTTTTATCTTCATACCCATACACTTGAGATTTTACATGAGCGATATTTTCATCTAACTAATGACAGATTGTGGAGGATCAAATAACATGGAGATCACTAACAAATTATGGGGTATTGACTTACTACTTTCTTCCCAATCTTTATGCGAAATAAATACTACCATAATCCCAATTGTCCTAAAACTGTATTTACATGGTTATGGACTTAACAACGTGTAATCAATATTACTTGGGTTAAACACAATAATGTACTTAAGGTGAGTACATACCCACGGTTGGCTAAGGCGATTTAGGTTGTAAAGATTGGTTTAAGGTTAACAATGTCTTAAATTAATGAATTGGAATCCACCAGAAAATATGAGAAAACGGTGATAAAGGATAGGCTCGAAGGGTTGTACTAGGGGTATCCTGCACTAAAAATGAGTGCATGGCAAGGGTGTGGGATAGTTATATGATCGGTGTGGACCATACATTAACATTTAACGTTTAAAAATCATGGGTTAATCTAATGCCTCTTATCAAGCAAATTCCTATTACTTACTATCGGTCTTGGAATGCATCACATAAACAAGTTTAGAATTTAATATGCTACCTGTACATAATAATTTTTAATACGATCTTAAGCTCCAGAAAAAGGCAACGAAGACCTCACGTACACATTCGTAACGACGGAATAGACCATGTGATGGGCTCACTCCTTAACATTTCTTGAGAAAGATAAAGGTATAAACTATCTAGGGATCAATAATAGAACCTGAATCTCCTAAAGATCTGAAGGACGAACTACACTTTTTAGGGTGGTACATTTTATGAGGGTTTTTGTGCTAGTCATATAAATTCCTATCCATGAGACGATATTAATACTCAGTTTTTGTCAGTATGTGTCATAATTTTTTTTAATTTGGGTCAAAATTACCTCTTATGCCATGTTTTGATATATTACCCATCATTTTAAGGACAAAGCAAATGGCAAATGAAAGAATAGTTTCTAAGGCTTATTTTTCCCCCGACACTTAAGTTGAACATTGTCGCTAATGTTCTATAGAAGTACCCATAAAAAACGGATAAAGGGAAAAGAAAACAAGGAAAAGAAACTAGTACTCCCCTGGTTTGCTTAATAATGGAGAAGAAACATGTGATAACTAGTTAAATCGTCCTCCAAGAATTATCCATTGAAACTTCCTAAGAACTTCCAAGCTTCTTCTCATCAAATATAACTTGTAATCAAATACAAAGACAACTACACCAAGCATAAAATGTGCGATACACCAATATACAATGTGAATTTAGAGTTGACTCAATAAAGCAGTAAAGATAGGATGAGAGAATTGTTAAACTCATTAGGTTTTGCAGGTTTATAACAGAAGAATACATATATTAAATGTTATGGAAGTTTTATTTTCAAAAATAATTAAAAACTTTAAGTTTTTTGGACCTGGGCGTTTGACGCCGTCAGGGTTTTCGTGATCGCGTCACAGGTATCATGGTGACGGCGTCGCGTGTTAATCGTGACGCCGTCTCTACAGTCTGTGAAAACGAAATTTTTGTTTTTAATGAAAAATTTCTTGCACTTGATTCCATAAGTTAATTTCGGTACAAATGGCTGCATAAAACCTGAGATTTAACAATTCAATCATATGACTCGAAACTGGCGCGAATTAATCTAAACAATTCATTTAACATGTTTGAATTTGGCTCAAAAGTCGGATAAATTCCCCAACACTTATCGTTTGCAAAATACCTTTGATTGAAATTAAGACGAGGTTAAAGACAAACAAAGGATGATTACAAGATAGTTCAAACATAATAAAACAAACTATGAAGAATTAAAACACACATGACACTCCTAGTT
>BQNB010005141.1:2046-46751 GCA_026074375.1 Tanacetum coccineum
TTTTCACTATTTGAAGATTTATTCAATCTGTTTTAATCATTAAAATGAGTTTTAAGAAAATAAGGGAGTGTTTGGTTTAGGGAATTTTGACCCCAGTTTCTACTGTTTGATCACCATTGGCCTTTTATTTACTTTCATTTAGCCTTAAAACAGTATATTTTGGAGTTTTTGGTATGTTAGATTAGTTTTGAACTTAGTTTTTAAGCTTTGAATCTGCCTGTTTAGCCTTAAAAGCCAAGACCATGTTTTAAGTTTTTTGCTGTTTTCAGCAGCTTATTCTGTGCTTATTTTTAAGATTCAGCAAAAGTCCTAGTTATAAAAGTGCTTATTTTCATATTGTCTTTAAGTTTTTTCAAAAATAAAATGTTAAAAAAAAGAGGCCACAGGGGTCGAACCTGTAACCTCCCCCTTTCATAGCCAACACCTTAACACACCACATACTCACCAACTACCCTGGGGTCTTTTTTGTTATAACTTCACTTTAGTTTTCTTTTAAACCCTTTTTAGCTATTAAGCCTTTCAGCCCTATTTTGCTTTTTAACAGCTTATTCCAATAAGCTGTGTTAACCATTTTATTTTTCCTAGGCTTAGAATTGTTCTAAGCACTTTTCCTGAATTTTTCAGAATTTTCCAAGTTATATTAATATTTTTAATGCATTTTTTGATTAAATCCGTTTTTAATTCATAATAAAAAATATAAAAGTCAAAAAAATATAATTCTTTTTTCCAAAATTTTCTTATATTATTTAGGACCTTTAAAAATTAGATATGCTCTTGAAGGGTTTAAATTTGGAGATTTTGGTTTTTAAAGCATGAGTTTAGGATCCCGTTATCGTTTTTCGTGATTTAACTTTAATTGCTTTCGTTTTAGGCTTGCTTTAACTTGATTTTGCATGTTATTTGTAGAAATAGAATTAGAATCAAAAAAATCATTGAATCATTCAAACACGCGATCACGAACTTAAATTCGATTTTCCATTTACGCCTCGTCGGGAAACGACCCGGGAAGGTTTTTTTTGGATTTACTTTGGGTAAAAGTAATCTTCTTGAAGCCTTACGGAATACTCACTCTCTCTTACTATAATTGATATTATCCTTATATATATTTATATTATATATATGTATTAAGTTGAAATCACAAATCCATTTCATTCATTACCTGGTCCAAGCCCAAATAATAAGTCAAAGCCCAAAGTCCATTTCCTAACCCAAGTCAAATCCAATAAAATACGCGCCTGTTTTACTGTTCATCCATCCCTTTTAACTTTTCACCCTGCAAAAAATATTTTATTTTCTCAATTTTTGTGAATATAAGTAATCAAAAATACCAAAAAAAATCAAAAAACAACAAAAACAACCGTTGTGTCACTTGTGAAATCGGCTCTCCTTTGGATTACAAACTATAAGAGAGGTATAAGGAGGGTCGATCCTACGAACTTCGACCCGAAAGGAGAAGGTTTTTAAAACGCTTCGCGCTTACCCGCTCTTCCGCTTATTTGTGAGTAATTTGGAGAGCTACCGTGCACCTTTGATTTATCGGTCCCAAAAATATTTTTCTTTCTTATTCTCATTTCTTTTCCTTATGTATTATTCAAAAAATTCAAAAATATTCTCCGTACCCTCCTATCCGTTTAATTCTTTTTCTTATCCCTCCATTGTTTAATTCTTATGGCGTCCCTCGACCAATGGACTTGTTTTCTATGTGAATCTCCGATAGATGATGATAAACGTTGTCGACGATGTCCTTGTGAGAAGTGTGGAAGTCAGATATTGGTTAAAAATTCAAATCCAAATTCTTTTAATGATCTTTCGAGTCATATAATGACAATCCTAATTATGGTTATCCACCACAAGAACCATTTGTCTATAATCAGGATTCGTGCTACGAGCAAAACTTTGTTGATAATTCACAAAGTCCTCTGCAACCCTAGTACGATACGTATTTTTGTGAGTTATGTGGGAACGATGCTCATTATGGTTACGATTGTCCACTTCAAGTTTCGTTTGTCTACAATCAAGACCCGTGTTTCAATTAAAACTTTGATAATAATTTTCCACAAACTTCACTAAGTTTTCCACAACAATTTCCTTGTTGTGAAAACTGCAGGGGTCCTCATGAGAATTTCCAGTGTCAACCGATGAACCAAAATTTCTACGAACCTAATCTTTGTTATAATTTTATTTCTTTTCGGTTTTGACCAATTCCAACCCCCGCGGTTTCCTGTCATTCATCAACCTCCTCAATAAATGAGTATCCAAGATATGGAGGATCTGAAGCAGCGGTATTTAGATGAAATGAAAACTTTAATCAATGAAAAGGATTATCGTAATGAGAAGATTGATATTGAGATTAAGATTAATGAGCTTAAGGAAAATTTCAATGGAATGAGTATTGAAATTAATAAAAAGAAAAAGCTTCAGCAACTAGAGCAGGCAGTTAAGGAAAAACAAGAATTGTTAGCTGAAGAACAAACAACTAATCCTTTCGAGCCTTCACCCGTCTCATATTTTTACAATGCTGACTATGATAATATTAGCACTCCGTCTACTACTTATACTATTCATTTGACCAAAAGTGCTACTATTATTACTAATCCTTCCGAGCCTACGCGACGTATCTATCATAATCATGACATTTCCATGATGGTGATGATAACGAGGAACTTTTTCTAGATGAAGTTAAAAGAATTCAACAAATTCTTGAAAGGACTTCGTTTGATGCAATCACACCCGACTTTCCGATTACGGACTCTCGAAGTATGAGGGATGAGCATCTTAGCGCTATTTCAAAAACGGAATCAGACGAATTAATAAAGTCTAGTGTGGAGAACCTTGTCCCAACCCCAAGTGAGTCCGAGGATTTATCCAAGGATTTATCCGATATTGAAAGTAAGTGTAATGTGCCCGTTTGTGATGATTTTACAACTGTTTCTAATCCTCTCTTTGATGCTGACAACGATTTTTTCTCTAGTGATGACAAGTCATTTTCTGATGAGGACGTTCCGAAAGAAAATTTCAAATTTTTTTCGAACCCTCTTTCTGATGAAGAAATCATTTCTACTAAGATAGATCCGCATCACTTTAATGCAGAGTCTGATCTTATAGAATCCTTGCTTAATCGAGACACTTTGATTATTTCTTCTCCTAAGTTTGATTCTCTTCTCGAGGAGTTCTCCGGTGAACTCGCTCATATTGATTTAATTCCACCAGGAATTAATGAAGCCGACTTTGATCCTGAGGAAGACATTCATCTTGTTGAGAGATTGTTGTATGATAATTCATCCCCTCGACCCCCAGAAGAATTTAATTCTAAAAATTCTGATGCTGTAATCGAGTCTTTCTCTCCATCTCCTATCCCCGTTGAGGGTAGTGACTCTTTTATGGAGGAGATTGATATTTTTCTTGCTCCAGATGACTCAATACCACCGGGTATTGAGAATGATGACTATGACTTTGAAGGGGATATCCTTTTCCTTGAAGAATTACTTAGCAATGATTCCCCTTCACTTCCTAAAAATGAGTCATTTCATTTTGATGTTCCATCATCCCCTCGTCCTCCTGCGAAACCGCCAGATGATGGAATTTACTTTGAGCTCGATACGGGAATTTTGAATGCTAAAGTGGTGGGTGATATTTCTAAACATTATGTTCTTATGCCTAGACTTTTACCTACCCAACCCACCCTTTGTCCAGATTGACACTTTGCTTCCATTTTCATCCGGAAATGAGGACAAAGTTCATCTCTTATCTCATCGGGGCTTTAAAGCTTTCCAGCTTTTTTCTAAAAGTCCGATGATAATCTATGGAGGGAACATTCCTATCTTGGATGTTCCATTTCTCCATTTCTATCCTCCTTGACCAGCTCAAGTATGGGGGATCGAGTCAGGCTTAAGACTTGGTTAACAAAAATAAGCGCTTCGTGGGTGGCAACCCATGCTTATCCTAATATAATTATAGTAGTAGTAATTAATAAGTGTGACGTGAGGAGGTTCTCCTCTTCCTTTCTCGTGTTTTGTGGTTTGTGTTGTATATCCAGGATTGCCCGGATTTTAAAGCCTCTCGTGCTCGTGGTTTTGTCCTTCGTTCACTCGAGCTTCAATCCTTAGCAAGTTTATTTATGGGAATCCAATATCCTAATCTTATCGACTAACGTTTATCTTTGAGCATACTTAATAAAAGGCCTTAGATTTACGTAGAGACCCTTTTTAAAACATTGAGGACAATGTTCAGTTCTAGTATGGGAGGATCTATCGATTTGATTGTGCCTGCAGCTGTTGTTTTCACGTAATCCCGTTTTTACCACCAAAATACCAAAAAAATGAAAAATTTTAAAAATTTTCAAAAATAAAATAAGTGTTTGTCACAATTTTGACTTTCATACTGGGTAGAATAAGAATAAATTTTAACTCGATCAAGCGTGTTGAGCTCTAGCTTGCTCTTTAACTTTAGACTAAGCATTCGCTGATCTTTGCGAAGAACGAAAAATGAAATTACGAGTTAGATGCTAAACAAGGATTATTTGGAAATCTTACAAGCTCATAAGTGGAATTTGTGGCTTTTTCTCCCATTAGCTCCTAACCTGACTAATAATAAGTGTTGTTTTAGAAAATTAAACTTAAATCAACAATTTTTGAATTTGAAATGTAGTCAATAACATTAATCTTTTTAGTCTTAGTTCAAATTTATACTTAAATTTTCTAAAAAGAAATTTTCTCTATATGTCATGGTAATAAAGTTTTTATGTTAAAAAAATATGAGGTAATAATAAAAACTGTGGGCTGATAAAAGTTTACTGCCTCTTGCCGGCTCACAACCGACGTGGCAGTTTTCAAAAGAAGGCCCATAGTAAGAATAATAATCCAAGACTGATAAAAGTTTGTTGCATCTTGCCGGCTCACAACTGATGTTGCAGCCTTCAAAAAGGTCGAGGATTCCAATTGTATCATGGTCATATTAATGTTAAGTATAATAAATGTGATTTAATAAATATAGGGAAAATCACTTTTTCTTAAATTTAAATATGCTTTCGAACTAAGACTATTTTATTTTAAGTTGTGGTTTTTCTAAATAAATTATGTATAAACGGGAAGTTCAAGGGTTTTGAAACCGAAGGTCTGTGAGTCTCGATACTAGTCTCTGTGGGGTGTCAAAAAGTCTGGTCACTTAGCCGCAAGGTTGGGATGTGCCGAGACGAAAGCTGCTACATGGGATGATCTCGCCTTCAAACTCATTATTCCTGGGTGGAACGTGAAGCATAGAAATTTTGAAAAAAGTTGATCCATGGTTGAAATTCAAAAATGCACATTCACCTAATATATAATAATTATTGGGAGTGAAAAGTTTCAAGTTACAAGTATGAGTAGTGTTAGCATCTTAACTTATATTTAACGGTGATTTCGTTTTTAAGCTTGGTTTGAGGCAAGTGAAAAATCGAGGAGGATGAATTTATCTTTTTGGGCATTTTAAGATTAAAGTGCGTCTTGTTATATGACCATAAAGGTTATGAAAATAACAAAAGTCAAACATATTAGTTAGTTGCTTCAAAAGAAAAGTACAAAAAAATATGAGAAAAAGGTAATATTTAATAATGGTCAAAACGGGGCTTTTCAAAACTAATGATTTTATTCCCTTTGATGAACACTTAGCTACTTTTTGAGGTAATTAGTCGAGGGGGATTGAGATTCTTGGTTTTCTAAAGAGTTTACTTATGGCATTGCGTGAGGACACGACAATATCTTAGTATGAGGGATTTTGGTATGTGCTTAATTACACATATCTTTTACCTATAAAAACGAGCCTAAAATGACCAAAATATATCAAAAATGCATTGTATTTGTGTGTTTTGTGATTAATGATTATGCAGGTAACGGAATAAAAAAACAAACGAAAAAAACTGAGCCCGAGAATGGAAACGCGTAAAAAGTCAAGTTAAAGTCAAAAGTCAAAGTCAAGACAAGGCCGAAAAGAAGAAAGAAATCTTAAATGGACCAACCCGCACCCATTTAATGGGCCGGGTCAGCCCATTAAGACTTTATCTAAAAGTCTTACAATATAAATAAGCCCAAGCCCCTTTTAAATCAAACCCGGCCCAAAACATTTAATATAAGCCCAAACACTTAACCCTGTTAGCCCATTACCCTTTTTAAACCTATTACCCTTTGCATCGTTAGTCCATAGGGACTAACACTATCAGTCCCTAACTAATTACACTGTTAGTCCCTAACCTAACCCCGTTAACTTGTTCTCCCAAAAAACCCAATCAAAACATTCCGCCATAAATACTATTCATCATCCCTGTCCCTTTCCATCCCTGCAAACCGACAAAACACAAAACCCCACTAATACCCCACCCCCGCAAGAAGACATTACACCTTGGCAATCCCTCAACGATTTATTGGACAACAAGAATCAAGGGTTTAGATTGGGTTTAAAGAAGCACAAGATGGATTGAAGGGCTCAGATTGAAGTTTGGATATCACTCACACAAGAAACACACCCTGCACCTTAGTTTTTATATAAATAGATTAGGTTTTCATTGTAACAATGTGTTATTTTTTGTAGTTTTAGGAGTAGTGTAGCCTTGTTTTTACTTATTGTACTGCTTATTTTACTTTAACATGTACTTTCCTTTCAAGCATTGTAATCTTTTAATGTTTAATGAAAATTTTAGTTTTTAAGGTCTTATGTTAACTTGTTTTACTCTTATGCTTTTCATGTTAAAAACTGTTTCCAAGTCAAATTTTTATAAGCTCTTTAAGTTCTTATAAGTCACTGAGTTTTCTGTTTTATACACTCAAAAGAAAATTCTGGTTTAAGCTTTTGGATGATAAGCCTAAAATGGAAGGGCTTATGGTTTTACTAGCTTGTTTTGAAACAAGCTAGAGCTTGTTAATAAGCTCTTAAGAGTAGTTATGCCCTTGTTTTGAGCAAAGGGGTTTTGTAAGTTTTCACTTTTACACTTTTTAGCTCATTTACTGTTTGCTTATTAGACTGCTTATTTTAATGCTTATTTCTGCTTATTCATGCTTATTAATGTTACTTATTGCTTATTTATGCTTCCTTATAGTTTAAATCTTCTTTGTTTATGTTTTCATATAAAACTGTCTTATTTAGCTTAAAACTACTCATTTCTTGTTTGCTTATTTTTATTGCTTATCTTTGTGTTCTAAGTGCTTATTTGTCCTTAATTTACTTTGTGCTTAATCTGTTTTGAGTTTTATTAAGTCTTCTAAGTCTGTTTGTAGCTTAAAATGGATTTTGGGTTCTTAAAAGGGTGTTTGGCACAAGCAGTGGTAACTAAGGTTACCACTGATTAAGCTCACTTCAGCTTTTAAACCAACTTTTATAAGCTTTAAGTAAGCCTAATAATAAGTTTTTAAAAGCTTTTAAGGTATAAAACTTATTTTTAAGGTTTTTTGTATCATATACTAAAGTCTGTGGTTTTGAAACATTTTGAAACTGCTTATATTGGATTTTGGTTCTTGAGTTGTTTTAAGGCTTTGTTTATACTCTATTTTGGTCTAAATATGTATTAGAATCAAAGTCTAATAGCTTAGAATGGTTATTTTTTTGTTTGGGTCAAAACTGTCCCAGTTTGGTTTTCAGTTTTTAAAAGGTTAAACACCATTTTTCAAGTTCATTCTTAGATTAGTTAAAAATCAGTTTTAGGATCTGAAAATTACAGCATAAGCTCTTTGGTGTATGAACTTTATCTGTTTAAGCTTGTTTTGGATTTTGAAACTCATTTACTAGCTTAAAATTAGGGCTGCAAAAGCCGTTTGTCTTAAAAAAAACTTGAAAAAACCAAAAATATGTTTTTAGTCCAAACTGTCAATTTCTTTGTTCATTTTTCTAGCTTATTAGTTTTCAAAATGTTTAAAGTTTATTTTTTCTTATAGCTTATAGTCTTAATTTTATCTGTTTTTAGCTTTTAGGCCTTAGCCTTTTCATTTACTAGCTTAAAAAGTAGCTTAAAGTTGTCATCTTAGGCTGTTTTTAAGTAACTTTTAGCAAAAATTGCTTATTTGCTTTATGAGCTTATGGATTATTGTAATTGCTTAATTTTTGTTTAGATTTGCTTATTAGGTTCTAGTAGCTCAATTAGTTTGAAATATAGCTTATAGAAGTTTTTTGTCAAAACTGTTAAGTGTTAAAAGCTTTAAAGTTTTTAAGTGTAATCTGTCAGTTTCATAAGCTTATTCCAGCTTAAAAATAAGTTTTTATAAAAAGTGTCTTCATTAAAGTTGGTTATTTTTATGCTAAAAAGCTTTTTCAAAAATTAAATTTGCAAAATAAAAATGTTGGGATTCGAGGGAGGTCTCAAGGGTTGAACTCGAGACCTCAACCTCAAGTCATCCAACACCTTAACACCACACCACACAACCAACTGCCCTGGGGTCTTTTTCGGTTATAAGTGTATACCATTTAATATTTAATCCCTTTTAGTCCATTTTGCTTATCCGGCTTATTTTGCTATTTAACAGCGAATTTGTTAAGCCATATTTCCAGTTTGTATTTCTCTTAGGATTAGAATAGTCAAAAGTACTTTTCGTGATTTTTTCATAATTTTCCAATTTAGTTTAATATTTTTAATAATATTTTTGGGTTAAATTAGTTTTTAATTCATAAAAAATTAAATAAAAGTCAGAAAAATCTAATTCTTTTTTCTAAAATTATTTTTAATCATTTAGGACTGTTAAAGATTAAATTTGCATTTGTAGGGTTAAAATTTAATAATTTAGGTTTTTAAAGCACGGGTTTAGGATCCCGTTATCATTTTTCGTGTTTAACCTTAATTGCTTTCATTTTTAGCTTGCATTTACTTGTTTTTGCATTTCAATTGTAGAAATAGAATTCAAATCAAATATTGTTCATTGAAACATGCGATTACGAACTTAATCACGATTCTCAATTCACACTTCATCGGGACACGACCCGGGAAGGTTTTTTTGGATTTACTTTGGATAAAAGTAATCTTTTAAAAGCCTTACGGAATACTTACTCTCTCTTACTATTATTGATATTTTAGGAATTCTTATTATTTATATATATAGTAAGGAATTTTCTGAATCAATTTACTAAACTTTCAGCTTCAATATAAAACAAACACTCTTAATAGTGTTGGGGTTACATAACAACCTTGAAGCTATGGTGACGACTTCTGTGTTTTTCGTGTCTCAAACTCTATGTCCTAGGACCTCCTTTTATACACCAAGGAGTCATTTACAAGATAACTATAAATCTTCTAAAACATTAAACTTATATGCATATCTTTATAAATATATAGAATATACACAAGATAACTAATACATATCTCTTCACGCGTCTTTATCTTCATGCAGTCTTCAATCTTTATCAGCAGTATTAATCTCTTCAGCAGTGTTAAGTTAGTACTAGCAGTACTAACTTATGCCTAGGAGTACTAACATTCTTCTAGCAGTACTAACTGTTTTATACTGGCAGTCATAACTTAAGCAGTACTAACACTTTGACTTGACAGTACTAAGTCTAATGAGTTTAATTCCTAACAATCATCCCCTAAACTTGTGATTTACCTCCAAATCATCAAGTTTCTTGAATTAAAAATCTTGTCTTCTAAGAGGATTCTTTCAAACACCTTACTACCTTGGTCTGTTTGTTTGATAGAAGATCTTTCTTAATAGTTCATTAGCCATCTCTGAAGATTCATCCACTTGAAATAGATAATCTTTTTCATCTAGCATGAAGATGTCATGACCTTTTGGTGAAGATATGGTGAACACCACATGTATCATAAAGCCTCCATACCAAAGGATCATGCATATACCTTTGAAGTTTCCATAGCATATCATCATCATCCGGTTCAAATAATCTTTTCAGCTCAACTAACAATTCCTTCTCTTTCTCATTTGTAGGCTCTGTTGTACTGAACCTCTCCTTAACTAAATCCTAAAGCTTCTCCAGGTTATCTCTATCAAATTTCTTCAACATATCTGCAAAAATCTGATAGGCTTCTGTATGGTTTCCAACCCTAATGATCTTCCAGTATACTTTTGATTCTTCTGTGTAAACCTCCCAGTCAATGATTGGATACTTGACCTGTAGGGCTTCAACATAGACTTCTTCCACTGGAACTATCAAACTTTCTGTTCTCGAGTTTTTTTTGAAGGAATGGAAAGGGATGGGAAGAGAAATCAAAAAATATTCGTGTTCTTAATTTTTTTTAAGAGAGGAAGGAAGGGGACGGGAAGGGGGAGGGAGGGAAGGTATGGGCTTTTATGTGTATTTATGATCCGTCCATTTTTGGGAGGACTAGGAGGGGAAGACAGTTTTTAACAACATGGGCTTTTGTTAAATTACATTTATATCCTCATTTGTTCATGCACTTCCCATAAGTTTGACCTAATTCTCACAGTCGGCAGCAGCTATAACCACAAGAAGAAGCAGTTTTTTGTCACATTCTTATTACAGAAACTCGCTCATATTGATTTAATTCCACCAGGAATTAATGAAGCCGACTTTGATCCTGAGGAAGACATTCATCTTGTTGAGAGATTGTTGTATGATAATTCATCCCCTCGACCCCCAGAAGAATTTAATTCTAAAAATTCCGATGCTGTAATCGAGTCTTTCTCTCCATCTCCTATCCCCGTTGAGGGTAGTGACTCTCTTATGGAGGAGATTGATATTTTTCTTGCTCCGGATGACTCAATACCACCGGGTATTGAGAATGATGACTATGACTTTGAAGGGGATATCCTTTTCCTTGAAGAATTACTTAGCAATGATTCCCCTTAACTTCCTGAAAATGAGTCATTTCATTTTGATGTTCCATCATCCCCTCGTCCTCCTGCGAAACCGCCGGATGATGGAATTTACTTTGAGCTCGATACGGGACTTTTGACTGCTAAAGTGGTAGGTGATATTTCTAAACATTATGTTCTTATGCCTAGACTTTTACCTACCCAACCCACCCTTTGTCCAGTGATTAACACTTTGCTTCCATTTTCATCCGGAAATGAGGACAAAGTTCATCTCTTATCTCATCGGGGCTTTAAAGCTTTCCAGCTTTTTTCTAAAAGTCCGATGATAATCTATGGAGGGAACATTCCTATCTTGGATGTTCCATTTCTCCATTTCTATCCTCCTTGACCAGCTCAAGTATGGGGGATCGAGTCAGGCTCAAGACTTGGTTAACAAAAATAAGCGCTATGTGTGTGTTGGCACCATGCTTATCCTAATATAATTATAGTAGTAGTAATTAATAAGTGTGACGTGAGGAGGTTCGCCTCTTCCTTTCTCGTGTTTTGTGGTTTGTATTGTATATCCAGGATTGCCCGGATTTTAAAGCCTCTCGTGCTCGTGGTTTTGTCCTTCGTTCACTCGAGCTTCAATCCTTAGCAAGTTTATTTATGGGAATCCAATATCCTAATCTTATCGACTAACGTTTATCTTTAAGCATACTTAATAAACGGCTTAGAGTGACGAAGAGACCCTTCTTAAAACATTGAGGACAATGTTCAGTTTTAGTATGGGGGGGATCTATCGATTCGATTGTGCCTGCAATTGTTGTTTTCACGTAATCCCGTTTTTACCACCAAAATACCAAAAAAATTAAAAAAATTCAAAATTTTCAAAAACAAAATAAGTGTTTTGTCACAATTTTGACTTTCCTGCTGGGTAGAATAAGAATAAATTTTGACTTGATCGAGCGTGTTGAGCTCTAGCTTGTTCCTTAACTTTTAGACTAAGCATTCGCGGAAATTTGCGAAGAACGAAAAATGATAGAGTTAATTATGAGTTAGATGCTAAACAAGGATTATTTGGAAATCTTAAGAGCTCATGTGTGTAATTTGTGGCTTTTTCTCCCATAAGCTTCTAACCGGACTAATAATACGTGCTATTTTTGAAAATTAAACTTAAATCAACAATTTTTGAACTTGAAATGTAGTCAATAACATTAATCTTTTTAGTCTTAGTTCAAATTTATACTTAAATTTTCTAAAAAGAAATTTTCTCTATATATCGTGGTTAAGTTTTTATGTAAAAAAAAGAGGTAATAATAAAAACTGTGGGCTGATAAAAGTTTACTGCCTCTTGCCGGCTCACAACCGATGTGGCAGTCTTCAAAAGAAGGCCCATAGTAAGAATAATAATCCGAGACTGATAAAAGTTTGCTGCATCTTGCCGGCTCACAACTGATGTTGCAGCCTTCAAAAAGGTCGAGGATTTCAATTGTATCATGGTCATATTAATGTTAAGTGTAATAAACATGATTTAATAAATATAGGGAAAATTACTTTTTCTTAAATTTAAATATGCTTTCGAACTATGACTATTTCATTTTAAGTTGTGGTTTTTCTAAATAAATTATGTATAAACGGGAAGTTCAAGGGTTTTCAAACCGAAGGTCCGTGAGTCTCGATACTAGTCTCTGTGGGGTGTCAAAAGCCTGCTCACTTAGCCGCAGGGTTGGGATGTGCTAAGACGAAATTCGCTACATGGGATGATCTCGCCTTCAAACTCATTATTCCTGGGTGGAACGTGAAGCATATAAATTTTGCAAAAAGTTGATCCATAGTTGAAATTTGAAAATGCACATTCACCTAATATATAATAATTTTCGGGAGTGAAAAGTTTCAAGTTACAAGTATGAGTAGTGCTAGCATCTTAACTTATATTTAACGGTGATTTCGTTTTTAAGCTAGGTTTGGGGCAAGTGAAAAGTCGAGGACAATGAATTTATCCTTTTTGGGCATTTTAGGATTAAAGTGCGTCTTGTTCTATGATCTCTAAAGGTTATGAAAATAACAAAAGTCCAAACATTCTAGTTAAGTTACTTGAATAAGGAATAATATAAAAACATGTGTGGTAATATTTAATAATGGTCAAAACGGGGCTTTTCAAAACTAATGATTTTATTCCCTTTGATGAACACTTAGCTACTTTTTGAGGTAATTAGTCGAGGGGGATTGAGATTCTTGGTTTTCTAAAGAGTTTACTTATGGCATTGCGTGAGGACACGACAATATCTTAGTATGGGGGATTTTGGTATGTGCTTAATTACACATATCTTTTACCTATAAAAACGAGCCTAAAATGACCAAAATATATCAAAAATGCATTGTATTTGTGTGTTTTGTGATTAATGATTATGCAGGTAACGGATATCAACAAAAACGAAAAAACCGAGCCCGAGAATGGAAAAAGGGTGAAAAGTCAAAGTTAAAGTCAAAGTCAAAGTCAAAGACGAGGCCGAAAACGAAGAAATCTTAAATGGACCAACCCGCACCCATTTAATGGGCCGGGTCAGCCCATTAAGACTTTATCTAAAAGTCTTACAATATAAATAAGCCCAAGCCCCTTTTAAATCAAACCCGGCCCAAAACATTTAATATAAGCCCAAACACTTAACCCTGTTAGCCCATTACCCTTTTTAAACCTATTACCCTTTGCATCGTTAGTCCATAGGGACTAACACTATCAGTCCCTAACTAATTACACTGTTAGTCCCTAACCTAACCCCGTTAACTTGTTATCCCAAAACCCAATCAAACATTTTCCCGCCATAAATACTATTCATCATCCCTGTCCCTTTCCATCCCTGCAAACCGACAAAACACAAAACCCCACTAATACCCCACCCCCGCAAGAAGACATTACACCTTGGCAATCCCTCAACGATTTATTGGACAACAAGAATCAAGGGTTTAGATTGGGTTTAAAGAAGCACAAGATGGATTGAAGGGCTCAGATTGAAGTTTGGATATCACTCACACAAGAAACACACCCTGCACCTTAGTTTTTATATAAATAGATTAGGTTTTCATTGTAACAATGTGTTATTTTTTGTAGTTTTAGGAGTAGTGTAGCCTTGTTTTTACTTATTTTATTGCTTATTTTACTTTAACATGTACTTTCCTTTCAAGCATTGTAATCTTTTAAAGTTTAATGAAAATTTCAGTTTTTAAGGTCTTATGTTAACTTGTTTTACTCTTATGCTTTTTATGTTAAAAACTGTTTCCAAGTCAAATTTTTATAAGCTCTTTAAGTTCTTATAAGTCACTGAGTTTTCTGTTTTATACACTCAAAAGAAAATTCTGGTTTAAGCTTTTGGATGATAAGCCTAAAATGGAAGAGCTTATGGTTTTACTAGCTTGTTTTGAAACAAGCTAGAGCTTGTTAATAAGCTCTTAAGAGTAGTTATGCCCTTGTTTTGAGCAAAGGGGTTTTGTAAGTTTTCACTTTTACACTTTTTAGCTCATTTACTGTTTGCTTATTAGACTGCTTATTTTAATGCTTATCTCTTCTTATTCATGCTTATTAATGTTACTTATTGCTTATTTATGCTTCCTTATAGTTTAAATCTTCTTTGTTTATGTTTTCATATAAAACTGTCTTATTTAGCTTAAAACTGCTCATTTCTTGTTTACTTATTTTTATTGCTTATCTTTGTGTTCTAAGTGCTTATTTGTCCTTAATTTACTTTGTGCTTAATCTGTTTTGAGTTTTATTAAGTCTTCTAAGTCTGTTTGTAGCTTAAAATGGATTTTGGGTTCTTAAAAGGGTGTTTGGCACAAGCAGTGGTAACTAAGGTTACCACTGATTGAGCTCACTTCAGCTTTTAAACCAACTTTTATAAGCTTTAAGTAAGCCTAATAATAAGTTTTTAAAAGCTTTTAAGGTATAAAACTTATTTTTAAGGTTTTTTGTATCATATACTAAAGTCTGTGGTTTTGAAACATTTTGAAACTGCTTATATTGGATTTTGGTTCTTGAGTTGTTTTAAGGCTTTGTTTATACTCTATTTTGGTCTAAATATGTATTAGAATCAAAGTCTAATAGCTTAGAATGGTTATTTTTTTGTTTGGGTCAAAACTGTCCCAGTTTGGTTTTTAGTTTTTAAAAGGTTAAACACCATTTTTCAAGTTCATTCTTAGATTAGTTAAAATCAGTTTTAGGATCTGAAAATTATAGTATAAGCTCTTTGGTGTATGAACTTTATCTGTTTAAGCTTGTTTTGGATTTTGAAACTCATTTACTAGCTTAAAATTATGGCTGCAAAAGCCGTTTGTCTTAAAAAAAACTTGAAAAAACCAAAAATATGTTTTTAGTCCAAACTGTCAATTTCTTTGTTCATTTTTCTAGCTTATTAGTTTTCAAAATGTTTAAAGTTTATTTTTTCTTATAGCTTATAGTCTTAATTTTATCTGTTTTTAGCTTTTAGGCCTTAGCCTTTTCATTTACTAGCTTAAAAAGTAGCTTAAAGTTGTCATCTTAGGCTGTTTTTAAGTAACTTTTAGCAAAAATTGCTTATTTGCTTTATGAGCTTATGGATTATTGTAATTGCTTAATTTTTGTTTAGATTTGCTTATTAGGTTCTAGTAGCTCAATTAGTTTGAAATATAGCTTATAGAAGTTTTTTGTCAAAACTGTTAAGTGTTAAAAGCTTTAAAGTTTTTAAGTGTAATCTGTCAGTTTCATAAGCTTATTCCAGCTTAAAAATAAGTTTTTATAAAAAGTGTCTTCATTAAAGTTGGTTATTTTTATGCTAAAAAGCTTTTTCAAAAATTAAATTTGCAAAATAAAAATGTTGGGATTCAAGGGAGGTCTCAAGGGTTGAACCCGAGACCTCAACCTCAAGTCAACCAACACCTTAACACCACACCACACAACCAACTTCCCTGGGGTCTTTTACGGTTATAAGTGTGTATACCATTTAATATTTAATCACTTTTAGTTCATTTTGCTTATCCGACTTATTTTGCTTTTTAACAGCTTATTCGTTAAGCCATATTTCCAGGTTGTATTTCTCTTAGGATTAGAATAGTCAAAAGTACTTTTCGTGATTTTTTTTAGAATTTTCCAATGTAGTTTAATATTTTTAATAATATTTTTGGGTTAAATTAGTTTTTAATTCCTAAAAAATTAAATAAAAGTCAGAAAAATCTAATTCTTTTTTCTAAAATTATTTTTAATCATTTAGGACTGTTAAAGATTAAATTTGCATTTGTAGGGTTGAAATTTGATAATTTAGGTTTTTAAAGCACGGGTTTAGGATCCCGTTATCGTTTTTCATGTTTAACCTTAATTGCTTTCGTTTTTAGCTTACCTTTACTTGTTTTTGCATTTCAATTGTAGAAATATAATCCAAATCTAATATTGTTCATTCAAACACGCGATCACGAACTTAATCACGATTCTCAATTCACACTTCATCGGGACACGACCCGGGAAGGTTTTTTTAGATTTACTTTGGATAAAAGTAATATTTTAAAAGCCTTACGGAATACTTACTCTCTCTTACTATTATTGATATTTTGGGAATTCTTCTTATTTATATATATAGTAAGGAATTTTCTGAATCAATTTACTAAACTTTCAGCTTCAATATAAAACAAACACTCTTAATAGTGTTGGGGTTACATAACAACCTTGAAGCTATGGTGACGACTTCTGTGTTTTTCGTGTCTCAAACTCTATGTCCTAGGACCTCCTTTTATACACCAAGGAGTCATTTACAAGATAACTATAAATCTTCTAAAACATTAAACTTATATGCATATCTTTATAAATATATAGAATATACACAAGATAACTAATACATATCTCTTCACGCGTCTTTATCTTCATGCAGTCTTCAATCTTTATCAGCAGTATTAATCTCTTCAGCAGTGTTAAGTTAGCACTAGCAGTACTAACTTATGCCTAGGAGTACAAACATTCTTCTAGCAGTACTAACTGTTTTATACTGGCAGTCATAACTTAAGCAGTACTAACACTTTGACTTGGCAGTACTAAGTCTAATGAGTTTAATTCCTAACAATCATCCCCTAAACTTGTGATTTACCTCCAAATCATCAAGTTTCTTGAATTAAAAATCTTGTCTTCTAAGAGGATTCTTTCAAACACCTTACTACCTTGGTCTGTTTGCTTGATAGAAGATCTTTCTTAATAGTTCATTAGCCATCTCTGAAGATTCATCCACTTGAAATAGATAATCTTTTTTCATCTAGCATGAAGATGTCATGACCTTTTGGTGAAGATATGGTGAACACCACATGTATCATAAAGCCTCCATACCAAAGGATCATGCATATACCTTTGAAGTTTCCATAGCATATCATCATCATCCGGTTCAAATAATCTTTTCAGCTCAACTAACAATTCCTTCTCTTTCTCATTTGTAGGCTCTGTTGTACTGAACCTCTCCTTAACTAAATCCTAAAGCTTCTCCAGGTTATCTCTATCAAATTTCTTCAACATATCTGCAAAAATCTGATAGGCTTCTGTATGGTTTCCAACCCTGATGATCTTCCAGTATACTTTTGATTCTTCTGTGTAAACCTCCCAGTCAATGATTGGATACTTGACCTGTAGGGCTTCAACATAGACTTCTTCCACTGGAACTATCAAACTTTCTGTTCTCGAGTTTTTTTTGAAGGAATGGAAAGGGATGGGAAGAGAAATCAAAAAATATTCGTGTTCTTAATTTTTTTTAAGAGAGGAAGGAAGGGGACGGGAAGGGGGAGGGAGGGAAGGTATGGGCTTTTATGTGTATTTATGATCCGTCCATTTTTGGGAGGACTAGGAGGGGAAGACAGTTTTTAACAACATGGGCTTTTGTTAAATTACATTTATATCCTCATTTGTTCATGCACTTCCCATAAGTTTGACCTAATTCTCACAGTCGGCAGCAGCTATAACCACAAGAAGAAGCAGTTTTTTGTCACATTCTTATTACAGAAAATCACAAACTGTAAGTCTACCCTATTGTTTACACTAGTGTGTTATATTTATAAATATGATCATAACCTTGATTGTTTGTTGCTATATACAGTTTGTATGCTTAATGTCTGTGGTGGTCATATGTGGTACTGTATATCAGTGTTGTGTCAGTGTGTCAGTGTTGTGTCGTTGGCATTGCTTGTGCAATTGTTGGTCTTAAACGTATCAGTGTTGTCGTTCTTTCATTGTGGGTAAAGACTCTGCTGAGGCTCCCATTTTCTTTCATTGTCTGAATCTATAGGTTTAGATAACAAATTCCTATACACGCCGCACACATAAGATTATATTGATATATGATATTTCATATCCAATTTCAATGTTTGATTTGTTAGGATAAAAAATTGTTTGATGTAGATGCTACCTTGAAACATGATGTATATCTGATATCTCATGTTATAAGACTTCGTCTCACAAAGAGAGAAAATTAAACAAATTATCTTAAAATTAAATATGAAGTAAAATACTGAATGGCATTGCTTCTCCATGCCAATGTGCTTAGATCAGTGAAAGAATATATATTGAAGGCATATATTGCAGCCAATTTCCACACCATAGTCAAAGCCACTAGTTATTTGGGAATTATCTGTTGCAAAAGAGTTCATCTTAAACCAGCTTGAAGAAAGTTTCATGTATGTGTTATTGTGCTTTAACTTATGATGCTAAAATTTTATCGACATTAGTCGAATGAATGCAATATTAATTTCTCAGCTAAAGAACTTGGTATGGGCTACCTCAAAACATGATGTATTGCCAATTTACCATTATTAGCTCCAGATGGTTGTTTTGTTTATTAGCCTTGTGTTGTTTTGTGATATGCGTATTTGCCTTGTTTGTATCGTTTCTTTTGTGTTATATTTTGATGCCTTTATAAAAAAAAAAGTTTGTTATGCTTGTTATTGTAATTTATTTGTTATACTACATTTTATGTAGTGAATACACTTGCAAAATAGATATGGATAACTTATACCGTATGGCGAGAACTCAACAATTAGCCGTAATTCACGTGGTTTGTTAAGTTGTCGCTTATCTTGCACGTAGGCGATCTCGTAAAAGAAATCGAGTTAATTTACCTTCCCAAGAATTAAGGTTGCATAGACAAGCATTACGGGAAGAGATGTTGCGAGACTTATCAACAAATACAAATTGTCGTAAAATAATCCGTATGAGTGTAGATGCTTTTAAGATAGTGTCAAAAGTTAGAAAATGAATGTGGTCTTCGTCCAACCCAACGGATGTCTGTTGAGGAACAAGTTGCTAGATTTTTGCATATTGTAGGAAATGATTTTAGAACCCGTTTTGTCTCTCGGTTATATCGTCGATCCGTATCAGCTACTAGTAGAATATGGAGTATATGGTGGAGTGGTTGTAAGATATGAGGTTTATGGTCAAACTTTAATTGGAATGAATATGATGTTTATAGTTAAACTTTTACATACAAAGCTTTTATAAACTTCATTTTTATAAAAACATGACATACATTATGCCGAATGTACAAATATCTATCACAATAAAAAGTTTACTTTGAATAATATAGTCAAATAGTACCAATAAACTATTCTCTTTTTTTTTCTTAATGGTAAATTTATTAAGAACGGGCCACAAAGGGCAAAGTACAAACGGCACAAAATGACTCAAAAACTAGGACACTTCCCTAATAAATCAAATTTGGCCAGAATATAAAGCATTGGCAATGGACAAAATCCCCAAGCTCAAAATGCATAGGCAACCTAAACCATACCAAAGCTAACTCAATAAGAAATACTTAAAGCTTACTTAAGATAAAGTATACTCTGAATCATTAACACAAACTGAGACCAATTAAAAAACGTCACCATATACTAAATTCTTAAAGTAAACAATACAAACCAAATTAGCAAAAGGTACAATTACCAATACAAAACCAAAAACTACAAAGAATATGCTTGCAGCAGACATTAAACATATCAGACCAAAAAGAGAGCGAAAGAGTGAGAGGGGGGGACAAAGAGAGGCACATCAATCAACTCACTACAATTCTTCTACTGCTAACAGCTTCAATAACTCATTCCAAGAACCATTCTTCACCTTCAAACAAAGGAAGTGCCCAAGCAGCAGTCTAAACAAATTTGCCTCCTTAAAAACCTCATCATGTAAAACCCAGTGGGAAAAAACATGACAAGGAAAAAAGAGTACAAACACTTGTCTAAACCTGTAATCAAAACTCATATTCCAGAACAGATACATATGCAAACAAATACCATGATCCATCCTGAACTTAATCATCATCCAGAGCTGATCCCTCACTGTGTTCGGAGTCTTATATTCTTGATAATCATCAAGACTGTCCTGTCCCAACAATGATACAACTGCCCAGAGCACCACATCATGGGAAACCACAGGATACAGAATTTATTAAACCCATAGAGATCAGAAATGCAACACATATGGATAGTCCTCTCAAGGCACTCACCCATAATGGAACACTTAGAACCCCATAGGTAACAAATGTCCATATCAGTACTGGCAATCCATGGAAACTACAAAACCCTCCAACTGAGCAGAACAATGTCAGTAATATCACATGAATATAAGAAGAAATTCATTCTGATAAGTCAAAACACCCCTAATAAAGAAACTATCACAGTCCCATAAGCCATCCAGAATGTAGAATAGGAACATTAGATCAGGAATATCATAACAGTTCTAACGCAAACAAGACCTGAACCATTGCAAGTATTTACAGAGACATAGCAATACATATTAATATAATGCTAAAGAATAACACACTTATTAGCCATCCAGGAATTCTCACCAATAAAGTATTCTTGCAGAATTTATTAACACATGATCTGACAAGTTCATAAACCTAGCGACTTATTTTCTAAAGCTAATTGCAGTGAACATAGAATCTGATATAAAACGAATCACATAATTGCAGTGAAAACATAAAATCTGATATAAAACGTAATGGATTACAAGTACTACTCACGAATCACATAATTGCAGTGAAAACATAAGAATCTCATATAAAACATAATGGATTACAAGTACTACTCATGAATCACATAATTGCAGTGAAAACATAGAATATAAAACATAATGGATTAAAGTACTACTCACGAATCACAGCAAGAAGATTAATCCTATGCTGGTTGTAGGGATGGTTCACCACCTCTTGCCATTGGTGATCCGTTAATAACGGTCCAAACCGAACGCCATCGATTTCAACGTGCAACTCTGTCTGACCTTGAGCAGCAACAGCAGCAGGTACAACAGTGTGACGCACAACTTGGAAATTTGAATTTCTGTTGATCCTGAAGCGTCTCCCATTAAACCTTCGAACCATATTAGTAAACTGAACCACTACTAGAAGACTTGTAACACTTGATCCCCTTGGCCACATGATCCCCATGTCCGAGCATCTTTTCTTTAGTAGCTTAACGGTTACTGACCACACAAAACAACAACACAAAACACATTATTAAAAATAAAAAATATAGAAAAAAACTGCAGAAACTTGTAAAAATAACAAAAAAAAAAAAAAAAATCTTACCACCGAGTGCATCAGACACTTCTTCTATCGGCAACCCAAGATAAGGAAAAAGCTCAATGATATTTGCTGGAAATTTTCTGACTTGAATACGCTGATGCAAGGTCTCAAAAGCGAATCTAGCCTTTCCTGCATTCCTAGCCAAATCTGCCGCTTGGGGATCCAGAGGCACACCATGATTAATGAGTCCTTCGACTGCAGTGAGAATCCCGTCAATGCTATGATTGAATATCTGTGTTGAGGTACGGCGGGTCGGAAGGGCATCAATCTGCCTAATATTAGGCGGTGACATGTCAACTGAATTCATCTGAATCTTAATTAAGAGATCTGGAACTCTTAATTTAGGGTTTTGGTTAATTTAGGGATTGGGGATTCGATTTCTAACGATATCAAAAAAATTAGGGATTGGGATTCGATTTAGGGTTTTGGTTAATTTAGGGATTGTGATACGACCCGTAACGGATAGTATCAAGATAGGGCACCACTTTTAACGGGTGCTTGCTCCTTAAGAAAATTAGAGAAGAGAAGAGAATTGTTGATCTTTAATTTGATTGATTGAATATAATGAAAGAGTACAAGAGTATTTATAATAGCTAAATGGGCCATAGGCCTATTATGGCTATTATGACTTTCCTAAACAAATAGTCAAACGCATTGAATACGAAGACTTTCCTAAACACATAGTCAAACATATTAAATACTTTCCTAACACAAGGAGACAACATAAATACATTCCTAATATGACTCGACACATAAACTTGGTAAATAAGATAGTTGGATTAGCCCATGACATAGTCTTGCTGCCAACCCGGCCTGGTAACGGCCCGTTTGGGTCGTCTTTCCACATGGGGCGTAACAGATTGGGGATTCGATTTCTAATGATATCAAAAAATTTAGGGATCGGGGGTATATATAAGAGTGGGGATTAACGATAACAAAAAATTTAGGGTTTTGGTTAATTAGGTATTTCTTGGTTTCCAAGTTGTATTGGTTTCCATTTATTTGAACGAGAGTTTGGAATCGATTTCTAACATATAAAAAAAATTAGGGTTTTGGTTATTTGGGTTTCTCTTTTTCCTTTGCCTTCCTTATAAACGTTTTCCAACAATTTTTGTAGATTGATGGAACCAAAACAACTTCACGAATCATGGTTTTTTTTTTTTTTTTGTTAGATCTGAAACGTTAGAGAGAAATATACAAGTTGTATAATTGTGTGAGAGAGAGAGGCTGAGAGGTTTATGAATTAGGGTTTCTATCTAATGAGTATATATATGGTTTCCTTAATTGGCCTCTTGTTAAAAGCCCAAACAATACATTAAAATCCAACACAATAAACTGAACAACCCGATAATCGAACTGATGAACAACCCGTTTTGCAAGTAACTGAGTCTGGTTTCATTTAAAAATACTTTCAAGCTCTGTTTATTAATATATTTTTGTCAGTTTATTAAAGAGTAACATAAGGTCCGTTATAGTCAAGTCGTTTCCGCGCAAAAAAGTTTTAAATTTTAGTCAAATCGGGGAAGGGGAGTTTCACATCTAACATTCATAGAATCATAGGCATTGAAACCGAATCGAAAAAAGCCGAAACAAATTTGTAACCAAACTTAATTTGTCATAACCGAACCAAACATAATAGATTAATAAGTATTCGGTTTTGGGTTTCAATATGGTTTACTGGTAATATTGTGAGCACCTTCAATGCAAATAAAGTATCTTTTCAGCATGTTTTCAACGGGGAGTATCCTCACATCATTACAACACCACTCACGCACCACTACCCTTGGGAAGGCCTCGACGAAAACTTAAAAATCCGGACGAAAACGTAAAAAAACGGACGGAAACGTAAGAAATCGGGCGAAAACGTATAAGATCATACGAAAACGTAAAAAATAGACGGAAACGAAAAAAAAACGAACGAAAACGTAAAAAATGAGACAAAAACGTAAAAACAGGACGAAACCGTAAAAAGGACGAAAACGTAAAAAACGGATGAAAACGTAAAAACCAGTCGAAAACATAAGAAATCAGAGGAAAACGTAAAAAATAAGACGAAAACGTAAAAAACGAACGAAAACGTAAAAAATAGACAAAAACGTAAAAACAAGAGGAAAACGTAAAAAAACGGATGAAAACGTAAAAAATGATCGAAAACGTAAGAAATCAGACGAAACGTAAAAAACGGACGCAAATACGAAAACGTAAAAAAATTGGAGGAAAACGTAAAAAAACAGACGAAGACGTGCCGAAACGGAGGGAAAAGCATGAAAACGTTCAAAAACATATAAACGTAAAAAAATTATTAAGATCGGGTTATATCACTCTTTAAGAAGTTTTAACTAATTCGGGTATTGGGCTTTTGGCCCATTCTAATGACCTGTTTGACCTATTCTTGAGACCCGTTTGACCCATTCTTGATTTCACACAAAGAAATGAAGTGACCCATTTGGACCCATCGCTCTAGTTTCACTCAACCCAAACCAACCTAAAAAAACCCCCCCTTTTTAAAAATTAAAAAAAGAAAGATGATGAAATTTACCCAACATGACCTTTTTTTTAATGGGTTAAAATTCCCACGTCTATATGTACTTTTAAAAGAAAACATGATATACTTTAAAACCACAATTACAAAATTAATATTTCATTAACACTTTAATTAAGTTTAAGCCTCGTTCGTGCATGGGTATTAAAACTAGTAACCAACAAACAAGTGTACCAAACATGTGACAACAAAATTAGAAAAGTAAGGGGTCAGTTCAGGTTGTGTTTATCTCTAGCGGATCAAGCATGCAGAATCATAAAATAAAAAAGATAAGCATGAAAGGAGGAGCAATAACTCCATTATTACATTGGATACAAATGAAAGGAGGAGCCACAACCCGATAATCGAACTAATGAACACCCCCTAGTGTTCATAATTGGATATCAATTTGTAGGGGTGTTCACAAATCTGGTAATATTCATAGAATCATAGACGCTGAAACCGAATCTGTTAATACAAGTAAACCGTAAAAACGTTTATTTATATTTTTCGATCTATCTATGTGTTGTCCATAACAAAATATAAAATCATCGGAAGTAGAAAATAAAGTTTACTAGTTTTAAACCAATAGTTTTCAAACTCAACTATCATCTCATTTACCTCACACATCATATTTTACATATTTACTTTGTTATATTTTATAAAACATTTAAATACATTTTTAGAATAAAAATATGTTGATCCCAATGAATAGATCTTTAACTTCTTAGCTTGATATAAGATTTAGTATCTTTGGGTAAATCCAAAGGTACTAAGAATGAAACTTTGAGTGTATAATATAAACTATGCGGAATCTAGTTTATACCGCTAAGAAGTATACTCAATGTAACACTAATAAACAATAAGAATAACAAGACAGTTTATAGTATGTGCTTAATTACACATACCTTTTACCTATAAAAACGAGCCTAAAATGACCAAAATATATCAAAAATGCATTGTATTTGTGTGTTTTGTGATTAATGATTGTGCAGGTAACGGATATAAAAAAAGGACAAAACCGAGCCCGAGAATGGAAAAAGCGTGAAAAGTCAAAGTCAAAAAGTCAAAGTCAAAAAGTCAAAGTCAAAAAGTCAAAGACGAGGCCGAAAACGAAAAAACCTTAAATGGACTAACCCGCACCCATTTAATGGGCCGGGTCAGCCCATTAAGACTTTATCTAAAAGTCTTATAATATAAATAAGCCCAAACCCCTTTTAAATCAAACCCGACCCAAAACAATTAATATAAGCCCAAACACTTAACCCTGTTAGCCCATTACCCTTTTTAAACCTATTTCCCTTTACATCGTTAGTCCATAGGGACTAACACTGTCAGTCCCTAACTAATTACACCGTTAGTCCCTAACCTAACCTCATTAACTTGTTATCCCAAAACCCAGTCAAACATTTTCCCGCCATAAACACTATTTATCATCCCTGTCCCTTTCCACCCCTGCAAACTGACAAAACACAAAACCACACTAATACCCCACCCCCGCAAGAAGACATTACACCTTGGCAATCCCTCAACGATTGATTGGACAACAAGAATCAAGGGTTTAGATTGGGTTTAAAGAAGCACAAGATGGATTGAAGGGCTCAGATTGAAGTTTGGATATCACTCACATAAGAAACACACCATGCACCTTAGTTTTTATATAAATAGATTAGGTTTTCATTGTAACAGTGTGTATTTTTTTTTGTAGTTTTAGGAGTAGTGTAGCCTTGTTTTTACTTATTTTACTTTAACTTGTACTTTCCTTTCAAGCATTGTAATCTTTTAATGTTTAATGATAATTTCAGTTTTTAAGGTTTTATAACACGAGATCCGGAGGTATGGTAAAATGGAAAAGAATTTGATCCATGTTTATTAGAGAGAAAAGATAAGAGATGGGAAGTTGTGTGTGTGCTTGAGAGAAAACACACACACACTCTTTCACAAATGTAAACTTCACCCCTCCATGGAAGTATGGAGGGGGTATTTATAGTCCTAGTGACACACAACTATCGTAGCTTGTCATTATTAGTCCATATGTGTCACGCTATAAATAAACTAATGTAATTCCGTGTTTGTCACTATATTTTAAGGCTAACAATCTTCCCCCAATATGTGGACATATACGGAATTACTTACAATGTTCCTAACAAGTACAAATACAATTAAATAAAGTCTTCCAAAGCGCTTCCAAAGCTGAAGTTGTCTTGTGAGTTCTCTTGGTCATGAAACTTGTATTCCAGCTTAGATCTTCATTGTCTTTACTTGTTCTGGAACCATTGTAGTATGCATGAGTTGGATTAACTTCCCCCCAATTCATGCAGCATGTCTTGAAAAGCTTTCTTCATAGACTCTTTTTTTGGCGAAGTTTCTGAATTAGCTTCCCCCCAAACCAACATCCCTATCTTAAGCAGATTCTAAAACTTTGATGTAGCATGAACAATCTTCTACTTGTCATTGACGTGCACAGCGGAAATTTATAGAAGTCAAACCACACCAAATACTCATGCTTCTTGTCATTAGGGCTTGGTGAATATTCGTTCGGGGGTGCATGCGAGAAATCAGCAACAATTCTTCTCACGTATGCAGAATACTTCATAAACCATACTAAGTAAAGTAGTCTACACTACTTCCCCCTGGAAGTTGACACGGTAACATCAAAGTTAACTGAGTCCCGGATGTACACATTTCCCCCCATGATGGTTGCGAACTCTCGGAAGCATCATTGTCGTGTACGCCCATATACTCGAGAAGTTCTTGTCTTAAGCACAAATCTTGAATCCCAAACGAACCATTACCCTCTTGTCTTCAGAAACCGTAGAGGAGATGAAGCAAGAATCAAGAACACTTGGTATAATCAAGGTCTTGTGAATGAATGTCATCGAAGAACTTTGAAGATTTTGCTTAGACTGTGAAGTATCTTTGTCTTGGAATAGCACAAAAATACCCGTGAGAAGTGCTGATTACATCTCAACCTTTGAATACTCTGGCTAACTTTACCAACCTCGTATTCTGTCGGCTATTGTTGTGATCACTTGGTGAAGTAAACCCGATATACCAAACTTTAAAATGAAGTGAAATCCCCCAAATTTGTTACTTAAGCTTGCATTGTTGTTGATTGAAGAACGGTGCAAGATTAAATCTATAAGTACTCTATACCCCACCAGAAAAGTATAAGAAGTACAACACCTCTTGAAATTATCCACATCGACTTCTGCATGTGACACTGAGTACTACAATGTAACTCCTTTAAGTGATAGTTATCCAGGTCTGCAACCAACCACCCCTGACTGCTGGTAACTAGATAATTCAAGTCTCAATCATAACAGTTCTTTCTTGCATTTTGTCGTTGATAATGCTGAAATTGCTAGTTTTGACCCCCATATTACCGTTGTATGTTCAAGCAAGTCATCAATCGATAGATTGGGTTTAAAGAAAAGGGGTAGCAAATAGAAGGAAGTCTCGATGATGAAATAAGTAGACGCCTTCGTGAAATCTAACTTCAATCTCAAATAAGGGATACCAAATCAACTTCGTGAACACTTGTCATCGTAATTCGAATCTCTAGCCGTTTGTCATTTATTGAAGCTTTTCAGGATCGTTTTAGCGTTTTGTATCATGTTTGTTGTGTTGTTGTTCAAGAATGTCGTTAAACTAGACAAATGTTGTGTTTGAATGTCGTCAACAAAAAAACATCGTCTAGTCTAACTTGTCATGATAGCATTTTGTTTCGTTTCAATGGACAAATCATAGTCTTCTTTAGACAAAACGCAACCAAGAAATGAAATGGACAGAGTCTCCCCTAGGCAAAACGCAATAAGGGTCTTCAATTAGGCAAAACGCAGAGGCAAAACGCAGGAACCAAAACGCAGAACCAAAACGCAGTCTTCAATAACCAAAACGCAATGACCAAAACGCAGTGACCAAAACGCAGTCTTTCTCTGTCAAATCGCAAGAAGCAAAACGCAATCAAGAACATCCCTTCAGTGAGTCAAAACGCAGCCAAGAAATAATCATCAAACATTCATGAAAAGCTACGAAATGATGTATAAAACCACCTAGGTAATGATGCATGGTGAATAGATCTAAGCCGAAGTACAAATCTTTAACACTTTTAACACAAAACAAAGAATCAATCTTTGGATTTTCTTGCTATTTTTTGCGAACCGAAAAAAAAATAAACAAACAAGCCACGAATTTGATTCTTGTATAGCCACAAGATCATAGAAATACAACAACAGATCCCCCTATGCTCGATCCCAATTGTTACACATCACCCTTATAACACGAGATCCGGAGGTATGGTAAAATGGAAAAGAAAAATGATCCAGTTTTTTAAGAGACAAAGAATAAGAGATGGAAGTTGAGTTGTGCTTGTAGAGAAAAACAAACAACACACACACCCTTTTACAAATGGTCAACTTCACCCCTCTGATGAAGTATGACGGGGGTATTTATAGTCCTAGTGACACACAACTAACGTAGCTTGTCCATTATAGTCCATATGTTTCACGCTATAAAGAAACTAATGTAATTTCCGTGTTGACATACATATTTTAAGACGATGCTAACAAATGAAAATTTCGGTTTTTAAGGATTTATGTTAACATGTTTTACTCCTATGCTTTTTATGTTAAAAACTGTTTCCAAGTCAATTTTTTATAAGCTCTTTAAGTTCTTATAAGTCACAGATTTTTCTAATTTTATACACTCAAAAGAAAATTCTGTTTTAAGCATTTTGGATGATAAGCCTAAAAAGGAAAGCTTATGGTTTTACTAGCTTGTTTTGAAATAAGTAGAGCTTGTATGATAAGCTCTTAAGAGCAATTATGCCTTTTGGTTGTTGAGCAAAAGGGGTTTTGTAAGTTTTCAACTATTACACTTTTTATCTCATTTAATGTTTTTTCGATATTAGACTTCCTTATATTTTAATCTTATCTCTGCTTATTCATGCTTATTAATGTTACTTATTGCTTATATATGCTGATTTGCTATAGTTTAAATCTTCTTGTTTCTGTTTTACAAAAAAACTGTCTGTATTTAGCTTAAAACAGCTTATATCGTGTTGCTTATTTTATTGCTTATCTTGTGTTCTAAGTACTTATTTGACCTTAATTTACTATGTGCTTAATCAGTTTGAGTTTTATTAAGACTCTAAGTCTATTTTGTAGCTAAAATGGATTTGGATTCTTAAAAGGGTGTATGTCATAAGCATGGTATCTAAGGTTACCACGTTTGATCTCACTTCAGCTTTTAAACCGAACTTTTATAAGCTTTAAGTGTAAGCCTAATTGCGTAGCTTGGTAAATAGGTTTATAAAGCTTTTAAGTTATAAAACTATTTTAAGGTTTTTTTGTATCATATACTAAAGTTAAGTGTTTTGAAACTGCTTATATTGGATATGGTTAGTCTTGAGCTTGTTTTAAGGCTTTGTTTATACTCTATTTTGGTCTAAATATGTATTAGAATCAAAGTCTAATAGCTTAGAATGGTTATTTTTGGGTTTGGGTCAAAACTGTCCAAGTTTGGTTTTTAGTTTTTAAAAGGTTAAACACCATTTTTCAAGTTCATTATTA
Source organism: Tanacetum coccineum (assembly GCA_026074375.1). NCBI lineage: Eukaryota > Viridiplantae > Streptophyta > Magnoliopsida > Asterales > Asteraceae > Tanacetum > Tanacetum coccineum. Next base: position 31,436 of record BQNB010005141.1, read on the forward strand.
GATTAGTTTTTTTTAAAACATTGTTTTAGGATCTGAAAATTATAGCATAAGCTCTTTGGTGTATGAACTTTATTTGTTTAAGCTTGTTTTGGATTTTGAAACTCATTTACTAGCTTAAAATTAGGGCTGCAAAAGCCTTTTGTCTTAAAAAAACTTGAAAAAACCAAAAATATGTTTTTAGTCTAAACTGCCAATTTCTTTGGTCATTTTTCCAGCTTATTAGTTTTTTAAAATATTTAAAGTTTATTTTTTCTTATAGCTTATAGTCTTAATTTTATCTGTTTTTAGTTTTTAGGCCTTATCTTTTTCATTTACTAGCTTAAAAAGTAGCTTAAAGTTGTCATCTTAGGCTGTTTTTAAGTAACTTTTAGCAAAAATTGCTTATTTGCTTTATGAGCTTATGGATTATTGTAATTGCTTAATTTTTGTTTAGATTTGCTTATTAGGTTAGGTTTTAGGTTCTAGTAGCTCAATTACTTTGAAATATAGCTTATAGAAGCTTTTTGTCAAAACTGTTAAGTGTTAAAAGCTTTAAAGTTTTTAAGTGTAATCTGTCAGTTTCATAAGCTTATTCCAGCTTAAAAATAAGTTTTTATAAAAAGTGTCTTCATTAAAGTTGGTTATTTTTATGCTAAAAAGCTTTTTTAAAAATTAAATTTGCAAAATAAAAATGTTGGGATTCGAGGGAGGTCTCAAGGGTTGAACCCGAGACCTCAACCTCAAGTCATCCAACACCTTAACACCACACCACACAACCAACTGCCCTGGGGTCTTTTTCGGTTATAAGTGTATACGATTTAATATTTAATCCCTTTTAGTCCATTTTGCTTATCCGGCTTATTTTGCTATTTAACAGCTTATTCGTTAAGCCATATTTCCAGTTTGTATTTCTCTTAGGATTAGAATAGTCAAAAGTACTTTTCGTGATTTTTTCATAATTTTCCAATTTAGTTTAATATTTTTAATAATATTTTTGGGTTAAATTAGTTTTTAATTCATAAAAAATTAAATAAAAGTCAAAAAAATCTAATTCTTTTTTCTAAAATTATTTTTAATCATTTAGGACTGTTAAAGATTAAATTTGCATTTGTAGGGTTAAAATTTGATAATTTAGATTTTTAAAGCACGGGTTTAGGATCCCGTTATTATTTTTCGTGTTTAACCTTAATTGCTTTCATTTTTAGCTTGCATTTACTTGTTTTTTGCATTTCAATTGTAGAAATAGAATTCAAATCAAATATTGTTCATTGAAACATGCGATCACGAACTTAATCACGATTCTCAATTCACACTTCATCGGGACACGACCCGGGAAGGTTTTTTTAGATTTACTTTGGATAAAAGTAATATTTTAAAAGCCTTACGGAATACTTACTCTCTCTTACTATTATTGATATTTTGGGAATTCTTCTTATTTATATATATAGTTAGGAATTTTCTGAATCAGTTTTTGGAGACGCTGTCGGGGAGGTGTGTGCGATTATCGTGTTTACGTTTGAAGATTAGTTTTTGAAGACCCTTCCTCGTGAAGTTATCATTTTCCGTTTATGAATATTTCTTCTTATTATAAAAATATAAAAATAAAAAAATATTTTATTTTCTCAATTTTGGTGAATATAAGTAATCAAAAATACCAAAAAAATCAAAAAACAACAAAAACAACCGTTGTGTCACTTGTGAAATCGGCTCACCTTTAGATTACAAACTATAAGAGAGGTATAAGGAGGGTCGATCCTACGAACTTCGACCCGAAAGGAGAAGGTTTTTAAAACGCTTCGCGCTTACCCGCTCTTCCGCTTATTTGTGATTATTTAGAGAAGATACCGTGGCCACCCTATGATGTATCGGTCCCAAAAAATAATTTTTCTTTCTTATTTCTTTCTTTTCCTTATGTTTATTCGGAAAATTCAAAAAAATATTCTCCGTACCCTCTATCCGTTTAATTCTTTTTTCTTTCCCTCCATTGTTTAATTCTTATGGCGTCCCTCGACCAATGGACTTGTTTTCTATGTGAATCTCCGATAGATGATGATAAACGTTGTCGACGATGTCCTTGTGAGAAGTGTGGAAGTCAGATATTGGTTAAAAATTCAAATCCAAATTCTTTTAATGATCTTTCGAGTCATATATGACAATCCTACATTATGGTTATCACACAAGAACCATTTGTCTTTAATCAGGATTCGTGCTACGGCAATATTTGTGATAATTCCAAAGTCCTCTGCAACCAGTACGATACGTATTTTGTGAGTTATTGTTTTTGGGAACGATGCATCATTTATGTTACGATTGTCCACTTCAAGTTTCGTCTGTCTCAATCAAGCCCTTTTCAAATCAAAACTTTGATAATAATTTTCAAAACTTCACTAGTTTTCCACTAACAATTTTCTTGTTGAGAAAACTGCAGGGGTCCTCATGGAATTTTCAGTGTAACCGATTGAACAAAATTTCTAGCGAACCTAATCTTTGTTATAATTTTATTTCTTTTCGGTTTTGACCAATTCCAACCCCCGCGGTTTCCTGTCATTCATCAACCTCCTCAATAAATGAGTATCCAAGATATGGAGGATCTGAAGCAGCGGTATTTAGATGAAATGAAAACTTTAATCAATGAAAAGGATTATCGTAATGAGAAGATTGATATGAGATTAGAGTAAATGAGCTCGGGTGTTTTAAGGAAATTTCAATGGAATGAGAATTGAAATTAATTAAAGGAAAAAGCTTCAGCAACTAGCGGCAGCGCATTTAAGGAAAACAAGAATTGTTAGCTGAAGAACAGACAACTAATCCTTCCGAGCCTTCACCCGTCTCATATTTTTACAATGATGACTATGATAATATTAGCACTCCATCTACTACTTATACTATTCATTTGACCAAAAGTGCTACTATTATTACTAATCCTTCGAGCTACGGTGTTCTCTATCATATCATTGGACATTTCCATGATGGTGATGATAACGAGGAACTTTTCTAGCATGAAAGATAAAAGAATTTAACCAAATTCTTGAAAGGACTTGTTGATGCAATCACACTCTGCTTTCCGATTACGGACTATCTAAGTTGAGGGATGAGCAATCTTAGCGCGTTTGTAATCTAGTTTCAAAAACGGGAATCAGACGCATTAATAAAGTCCTAGTGTGGTGGAGAACCCTTGCGATACAACCCCAAGTGAGTCCGAGGATTTATCCAAGGATTTATCCGATATTGAAAGTAAGTGTAATGTGCCCGTTTGTGATGATTTTACAACTTTCTCTAATCCTCTCTTTGATGCTGACAACGATTTTTCCTCTAGTGATGACAAGTCATTTTCTGATGAGGACGTTCCGAAAGAAAATTTCAAATTTTTTTCGAACCCTCTTTCTGATGAAGAAATCATTTCTACTAAGGCTCCTCTGTCCTCCGCCCGCTATCACTTTAATGCAGAGTCTCTATCTTATAGGAACCTTGCTTAATCGAGACATTCTTGATTTATTCTTCTCTAAGTTTGGATTCTCTTCTCAAGGAGTTCTCCGCAGTGAACTCAGCTCATATTTGATTTAATTCACCAGGAATTATGAAGCGACTTTGATCCTGAGGAAGAAGACATTTCATCTTGTTGGAGAGATTGTTGTAGGGATAATTCATCCCTCGTCCCCCAGAAGAAGAATTTAATTCTAAATTCTAGATCTCTGTGTAATCGAGTCTTTCTCTCCATCTCCTATCCCCGTTGAGGGTAGTGACTCTCTTATGGAGGAGATTGATATTTTTCTTGCTCCGGATGACTCAATACCACCGGGTATTGAGAATGATGACTATGACTTTGAAGGGGATATCCTTTTCCTTGAAGAATTACTTAGCAATGATTCCCCTTCACTTCCTAAAAATGAGTCATTTCATTTTGATGTTCCATCATCCCCTCGTCCTCCTGCGAAACCGCCGGATGATGGAATTTACTTTGAGCTCGATACGGGACTTTTGAATGCTAAAGTGGTGGGTGATATTTCTAAACATTATGTTCTTATGCCTAGACTTTTACCTACCCAACCCACCCTTTGTCCAGTGATTGACACTTTGCTTCCATTTTCATCCGAAAATGAGGACAAAGTTCATCTCTTATCTCATCGGGGCTTTAAAGCTTTCCAGCTTTTTTCTAAAAGTCCGATGATAATCTATGGAGGGAACATTCCTATCTTGGATGTTTCATTTCTCCATTTCTATCCTCCTTTACCAGCTCAAGTATGGGGGATCGAGTCAGGCTCAAGACTTGGTTAACAAAAATAAGCGCTTCGTGGGTGGCAACCCATGCTTATCCTAATATAATTATAGTAGTAGTAATTAATAAGTGTGACGTGAGGAGGTTCGCCTCTTCCTTTCTCGTGTTTTGTGGTTTGTGTTGTATATTCAGGATTGCCCGGATTTCAAAGCCTCTCGTGCTCGTGGTTTTGTCCTTCGTTCACTCGAGCTTCAATCCTTAGCATGTTTATTTATGGGAATCCAATATCCCAATCTTATCGACTAACGTTTATCTTTGAGCATACTTAATAAAAGGCCTTAGATTTACGTAGAGACCCTTTTTAAAACATTGAGGACAATGTTCAGTTCTAGTATGGGAGGATCTATCGATTTGATTATGCCTGCAGTCGTTGTTTTCACGTAATCCCGTTTTTACCACCAAAAGACCAAAAAAATGAAAAAAAATTCAAAAATAAAATAAGTGTTTTGTCACAATTTTGACTTTCCTGCTGGGTAGAATGAGAATAAATTTTGACTCGATCGAGCGTGTTGAGCTCTAGATTGTCCTTTAACTTTTAGACTAAGCATTCGCGAATCTTTTTATTAGAGATTTTAAATTTGCGAAGAACAAAAAATGATAGAGTTAAGTATGAGTTGGATGCTAAACAAGGATTATTTGGAAATCTTACAAGCTCATAAGTGTAATTTGTGGCTTTTTCTTTCATAAGCTCTTAACCGGACTAATAATACGTGCTATTTTTTAAAATTAAACTTAAATCAACAATTTTTGAATTTGAAATGTAGTCAATAACATTAATCTTTCTAGTCTTGGTTTAAATTTATACTTGAATTTTATAAAAAGAAATTTTCTCTATATATCGTGGTAATAAGTTTTATTGAAAAAAAAATATATGAGGTAATAATAAAAACTGTGGGCTGATAAAAGTTTACTGCCTCTTTCCGGCTCACAACTGATGTAGAAGTCTTCAAAAGAAGGCCCATAGTAAGAATAATAATCTGAGACTGATAAAAGTTTGTTGCATCTTGCCGGCTCACAACCGATGTTGCAGCCTTCAAAAAGGTCGAGGATTTCAATTGTATCATGATCATATTAATGTTAAGTATATATGTGATTTAATAAATATAGGGAAAATCTCTTTTTCTTAAATTTAAATATGCTTTCGAACTAAGACTATTTTATTTTAAGTTGTGGTTTTTCTAAATAAATTATGTATAAACGGGAAACCTAAGAGTTTTTAAAACCGAAGGTCCGTGAGTCTCGATACTAGTCTCTGTGGGGTGTCAAAAGCCTGGTCACTTAGCCGCAAGGTTGGGATGTGCCGACACGAAAGTCGCTACATGGGATGATCTCGCCTTCAAACTCATTATTCTCGGGTGGAACGTGAAGCATAGAAATTTTGCAAAACATTGATCCATGGTTGAAACTCGAAATGGCACATTCACCTAATATATAATAAACGTCGGGAGTGAAAAGTTCACAAGTTACAAGTATGAGTAGTGCTAGCATCTTAACTTATATTTAACGGTGATTTCGTTTTTAAGCTAGGTTTGGGGCAAGTGAAAAGTCGAGGACGATGAATTTATCCTTTTTGGGCATTTTAGGATTAAAGTGCGTCTTGTTCTATGATCTCTAAAGGTTATGAAAATAACAAAAGTCCAAACATTCTAGTTAAGTTGCTTGAATAAGGAATAATATAAAAACATGTGTGGTAATATTTAATAATGGTCAAAACGGGGCTTTTCAAAACTAATGATTTTATTCCCTTTGATGAACACTTAGCTACTTTTTGAGGTAATTAGTCGAGGGGGATTGAGATTCTTGGTTTTCTAAAGAGTTTACTTATGGCATTGCGTGAGGACACGACAATATCTTAGTATGAGGGATTTTGGTATGTGCTTAATTACACATATCTTTTACCTATAAAAACGAGCCTAAAATGACCAAAATATATCAAAAATGCATTGTATTTGTGTGTTTTGTGATTAATGATTATGCAGGTAACGGATATAAACAAAAACGAAAAAACCGAGCCCGAGAATGGAAAAAGCGTAAAAAGTCAAAGTTAAAGTCACAAAAGGTCAAGTCACAAGACGGGCCGGCGAAAAATGAAGAAATCTTAAATGGACCAACCCGCACCCATTTAATAGGCCGGGTCAGCCCATTATCGAACTTTATCTAAAAGTCTTACAATATAAATAAGCCCAAACCTTTTGTGTGTGTGTGGACCAAAACATTTAATATCAGCCCAAACACTGTAACCTCGTTAGCCACTTCCTTTTAAAACTATTACCCTTTGATCGTTAAGTCCATTGGGACTAACACTATCAGTACCTAAAAACTAATTACACTGGTTAGTCCCTAATAACCCCGGTAACTTGTTATCCCAAAACCTCAATCAAACATTTCCCGCCTAAACCCACTATTCATCATCCCTGTCCCTTTCCATCCCTGCAAACCGACAAAACACAAAACCCCACTAATACCCCACCCCCGCAAGAAGACATTACACCTTGGCAATCCCTCAACGATTTATTGGACAACAAGAATCAAGGGTTTAGATTGGGTTTAAAGAAGCACAAGATGGATTGAAGGGCTCAGATTGAAGTTTGGATATCACTCACACAAGAAACACACCCTGCACCTTAGTTTTTATATAAATAGATTAGGTTTTCATTGTAACAATGTGTTATTTTTTGTAGTTTTAGGAGTAGTGTAGCCTTGTTTTTACTTATTGTACTGCTTATTTTACTTTAACATGTACTTTCCTTTCAAGCATTGTAATCTTTTAATGTTTAATGAAAATTTTAGTTTTTAAGGTCTTATGTTAACTTGTTTTACTCTTATGCTTTTCATGTTAAAAACTGTTTCCAAGTCAAATTTTTATAAGCTCTTTAAGTTCTTATAAGTCACTGAGTTTTCTGTTTTTTTAAAAACAAACTTCAAAAGAAAAATTCTGGTTTAAGCTTTGGATGATAGAATAAATGGAAGGGCTTATGGTTTTACTAGCTTGTTTTGAAACAAGCTAGAGCTTGTTAATAAGCTCTTAAGAGTAGTTATGCCCTTGTTTTGAGCAAAGGGGTTTTGTAAGTTTTCACTTTTACACTTTTTAGCTCATTTACTGTTTGCTTATTAGACTGCTTATTTTAATGCTTATTTCTGCTTATTCATGCTTATTAATGTTACTTATTGCTTATTTATGCTTCCTTATAGTTTAAATCTTCTTTGTTTATGTTTTCATATAAAACTGTCTTATTTAGCTTAAAACTACTCATTTCTTGTTTGCTTATTTTTATTGCTTATCTTTGTGTTCTAAGTGCTTATTTGTCCTTAATTTACTTTGTGCTTAATCTGTTTTGAGTTTTATTAAGTCTTCTAAGTCTGTTTGTAGCTTAAAATGGATTTTGGGTTCTTAAAAGGGTGATAGAGACCCCAACAAGCATAGGAGAGTATACTAGGGTTACCAATGATTGTGTGTCTCATTCAGCTTTTTAAACCAACTTTTATAAGCTTTAAGTAAGCCTAATAATAAGTTTTTAAAAGCTATTAAAGTTTAAAACTTATTTTTAAGGTTTTTTGTATCATATACTAAACGTTTGATGGTTTTGATACATTTTGAAACTGTTATATTGGATTTGGTTCTTGAGTTGTTTTAAGATTTGTTTATAACTCTTTTTTGTCTTATATGTCATTAGAATCAAAGTCTAATAGCTATAGGAATGTTATTTTTTTTGTTTTGGGTCAAAACATGTCCATTTTGGTTTCATTATTTACAATGTATTAAACACAATTTTCCATTTTCATTCTTATCTTAGTAAAATCATTTTCTATGATCTGAAAAATACATTATCATCACTATGCTATAATTACCAAAACATTATAATCTATATTATTTCATTTAAAAACCAAAACAATCATAAAAAAAAATTTATTCAAACCTCCCATTTATATTTTATCTTTTTCTTAAATAATTTTATTCGTCGTTTTTTATTATATTATATTAATTATAACGAACGACCGCTCAATCTCATCATCGGTCTCAACCACTCCCTGAGTAAAGTACTCTCTCTGAGTCTCCCCGCCCGCGTCTATAGATCCATATATATAATAGATGAATCGAGAGAGATCACTACTCTCTCGCGATCGCTCGAGTGAGTTCACAAATAACATCTCTTCATCTCCTCTCTCACTCTAGTCTCATCTGCTCACTCCTCACTCCGCGCTATAGTAGGTTTTTAGCTTTTATTCTTAGCTTTTCATTTTACTGCAGAAACAGTATCTTAAAGTTGTATATAGGCACGCGCATTATTTAAGCTCCTCTCAGAGAGAGTGCCCACCCCCCACCCAATCTTCATTGTGTGCTTGTTTTGATAAGCTTTAGATAGTCGAATAGAGATTTTGGATGTGTGATATGTGGATAATGATTTTGATTGTAGAGGTCTTTTTTGCTTTTTGTTCAGTAAGAGAACATTAGTAGCAGTATATCTGTGTCAATTATTTGAAATATTGTGTGTTTTATGATAGAGCCACTTTTGTCCAAATGTAGTGTGTTGTCCGCTTGATTGATAGTGTATAATAGAGACTTTAAAAGCTTTTTAAAGTTTATACACTCCCCGCTCCGCCCTCCCTATATCTGTCAGTTTGTGTAAGTGTGTCATTCCTGCTTAACAATAAGTTTTATAAAAGTTGTTCTTCATTAAAGTTGGTTATTTTTATGCTAAAAAGCTTTTTTAAAAATTAAATTTGCAAAATAAAAATGTTGGGATTCGAGGGAGGTCTCAAGGGTTGAACCCGAGACCTCAACCTCAAGTCATCCAACACCTTAACACCACACCACACAACAATGCCCTGGGTCTTTTTCGGTTATACGTGTATACGATTTACTAATTTAATCCCTTTTAGTCCTTTTTGCTTTTCCGGCTCTTGTTTGCTATTTTAACAGCTATTCGTTAAGACATATTTCCATTTGTATTTACTCTTAGGATTAGAATAAGTGAAAAGTAATTTTCTGTGATTTTTTCATAAGTTCCAATTTAGTTTAATATTTTTTTAATAATATTTTTTGTGTTAAATTAGTTTTTAAATTCATAAAAAATTTAAATAAAGTCAAAAAAATCTAAATCTTTTTTCTAAATTATTTTTAATCATTTAGGACTGTTAAGATTAAAATTTGCATTTGTAGGGTTTTAAATTTGATAATTTAGATTTTAAAGCAGGTTTAGGATCCCGTTGAGTATTTTTCGTGTTTAAACCTAATAGCTTTCATTTTTAGCTTGCATTTACTTTTTTTTGCATTTCAATTGTAGAAATACAATTCAAATCACATTAATTGTTCATTGAAACATGCGTATCCGAACTTATATCACGATTCTCGCAATTCACACTTCATCTGAGTATGTGTGTGACCGGGAAGGTTTGCGTTTAGATTTACTTTGGATAAAAGTAATATTTTAAAAGCCTTACGGAATACTTACTCTTCTCTTACTATTATTGATATTTTGGGAATTCTTCTTATTTATATATATAGTTAGGAATTTTCTGAATCAGTTTAATAACTTTCATCTTCAATATAAAACAAAACATCTTAATATTGTTGGGGTTACATAAAAACTTGAAGCTATGGTGTTGACTTTCTGTGTTTTTTGCGTGTTCAATATCTATGTCATAGGACTCCTTTTATTCACCAAGGGGAGTCATTTACAAGTTAAACTATAAATCTTCTAAAAACATTAATACGTTATGATATCTTTATAAAATATATAGAATATACACAAGATAACTAATAATATCTCTTCACGCTGTCTTTTATCTTCTGCATCTTCAATCTTTATCGCAGTATAATCTTTCAGCAGTGTTTAAGTTGTATAGCAGTACTAACTATTTGCCATAGGAGTACTAAATTCTTCTAGCCGTACTAAACTGTTTTATACTGGCAGTCGTAAACTTAAGCAGAGAAGCTGTACTAACACTTTGACTTGACAGTACTAAGTCTAATGAGTTTAATTCCTAAACAATCATCCCCTAAATTGTGATTTACTCCAAACTCATCAGTGTTCTGAATTAAAATCTTGTCTTCCTAAGTGGATTCTTATTCAAACACCTTTCTTACCTTGGCTGGTGTTTGTTTGATAGAAGATCTTTCTTAATAGTTCATTAGCCATCTCTGAAGATTCATCACTTGAATAGATAGAATTTGATATCATCATCCGTGATAAAAAAAGGAGCCGAGAACCTCGCCGCCGACCATCTTTCCCGATTAGAGAATCCTCATCAAAGTGTTCTCGAGAACAAGGAAATAAATGAAACATTTCCTCTTGAGACACTTAACATGGTATCTTTTCGTAGTAATGATAGTACCCCATGGTTTGCCGATTTTGCAAACTACCATGCGGGGAATTTTATGATTAAAGGAATGTCGTCCCAGCAAAAGAACAAGTTTTTCAAGGATGTTAAGCACTACTTTTGGGACGACCCCTATTTGTTCAAAATATGTGATGATCAAGTGATCCGGCGGTGTGTTTCCGGCCAAGAAGCTGTTGATATCCTCACAGCTTGCCATAATGGGCCCACCGGAGGACATTATGATGCCAACTACACCGCTAAGAAAGTTTTTGACTCAGGATTTTATTGGCCTACTATTTACCGAGATGCCCATGACTTGGTCACCCGATGTGACGCTTGTCAATGTCAAGGCAAAATTTTGCAACGTGATGAAATGCCTCAAAATGCTATTCAAGTTTGCGAAATCTTTGACGTATGGGCCATCGATTTCTTGGGGCCGTTCCCGTCTTCACGAGGGAACAAGTATATACTCGTAGCCGTCGATTATTTGTCAAAATGTGTTGAAGCTAAAGTGCTCCCCACCAATGACGCCCGAGTTGTTTGCAAATTCTTAAAATCTCTCTTCGCCCGATTTGGGACCCCTCGTGCCAACATTAGTGATCGCGGTACCCATTTTTGCAATGACCAATTTACAAAGGTCATGCTTAAATTCGGAGTTACTCACCGTCTCTCCACCGCGTATCACCCACAAACAAGTGGGCAAGTTGAGGTTTCGAATCGTGGTTTGAAACGCATTCTTGAAAGGACCGTAGGCGAACACCGTGCTTCGTGGTCCGATAAGTTGGATGACGTCTTGTGGGCCTTCCGTACCGCATATAAGACACCCATCGGGTACACTCCTTACAAGTTGGTGTACAGAAAGGCTTGTCATCTACCCCTCGAGCTTGAGCACAAGGCCTACTGGGCCTTAAAACATTGCAATTATGACCTTGTTACCGCGGGCGATCACCGGAGAGCTTAAATAAATGAATTAAATGAACTTCGTAATCAAGCCTATGAGAGCTCTTTGATCTACAAAGAGAAAACAAATAGGATCCATGACTCTAAAATCAATAACCGCATTTTCAACGTTGGTGATCGAGTCCTCCTCTTTAGTTCTAGATTAAAGATTTTATCAGGTAAGCTTAAGACCCACTGGACTGGACCATTCACTGTTACCCAAGTATTGCCATATGCCATCGTTGAGTTATCCTAAACCAACGGGCCAAACATCAAGGTGAATGATCAAAGACTAAAACACTACTTTGGAGGGGACATAGCACCGATGGTTGTCCTGGATCTCCAAACCTTCCCCAAGGACAACTAAATTTGGGGACGGGTCAAGCTTAGTAACCTAAAACAAGCGCTTCGTGGGTGGTAACCCATGCTCATCCAAATATAATAGTAGTAATGAATAAATGTGTTGTGAGGAGGCTCGCCTCTTCCTTTCTCGTGCTTTGTGTTTTGTTGTATGTCCAGGATTGCCCGGATTTTGAAGCCTCTCGTGCTCATGGTTTTGTCCTTCGTTCACTCGAGCTTCAAATCCTCAGCTTTATTTTGGGAATCCAATATCCAAATCTTATCGACTAACGTTTATCTTTTGGCATACTTAATAAACGGCTTTAGATTTACGTAGAGACCCTTCTTAAAACATTGAGGACAATGTTCAGTTCTAGTATGGGGGGATCTATCGATTTGATTTTGCCTGCAGCCGTTGTTTTCATGTAATCCCGTTTTTACCACCAAAATACCAAAAAAATGAAAAAATTTAAAAAATTTCAAAAATAAAATAAGTGTTTTGTCACAATTTTGACTTTCCTGCTGGGTAGAATAAGAATAAATTTTGACTCGATCGAGCGTGTTGAGCTCTAGCTTGTTCCTTAACTTTTAGACTAAGCATTCGCGGATCTTTGCGAAGAACGAAAAATGATAGAGTTAAGTATGAGTTAGATGCTAAACAAGGATTATTTGGAAATCTTACAAGCTCATAAGTGTAATTTGTGGTTTTTTTCTCCCATAAGCTCCTAACCGGACTAATAATACGTGCTATTTTTTAAAATTAAACTTAAATCAATAATTTTTGGAATGTAGTCAATAACATTTTTTGTCTTAATTCAAAGTTATACTTTAATTTTCCAAAAAGAAACTTTCTTTATATATCGTGGTATAAAGTTTAATGAAAAAAAATTATAATAAAAAATATGATGATAAATAAGGTAAACTGTGGGCTGATAAAAGTTTACTGCCTCTTGCCGGCTCACAACCGATGTGGCAGTCTTCAAAAGAAGGCCCATAGTAGGAATAATAATCCGAGACTGATAAAAGTTTGATGCATCTTGCCGGCTCACAACCGATGTTGCAGCCTTCAAAAAGGTCAAGGATTTCAATTGTATCATGGTTATGTTAATGTTAAGTGCAATAAATGTGATTTAATAAATATAGGGAAAATCTCTTTTTCTTAAATTTAAATATGCTTTCGAACTAAGACTATTTCATTTTAAATAAGCTATGTATAAACGGGAAACCTAAGAGTTTTTGAAACCGAAGGTCCGTGAGTCTCGATACTAGTCTCTGTGGGGTGTCAAAAGCCTGGTCACTTAGCCGCAAGGTTGGGATGTGCCGAGACGAAAGTCGCTACATGGGATGATCTCGCCTTCAAACTTATTATTCTCGGGTGGAACTTGAAGCATAGAATTTTGCAAAACGTTGATCCATGGTTGAAATTCGAAATGGCACATTCACCTAATATATAATAATTGTCGGGAGTGAAAAGTTCACAAGTTATAAAAATGAGTAGTGTTAGCATCGTAACTTATATTTAACGGTGATTTCGTTTTAAGCTTGGTTTGGGACAAGTGAAAAGTCGGGGATGATGAATTTATCTTTTTGGGCATTTTAGGATTAAAATGCGTCTTGTTCTATGACCCTAACGGTTAATAACGAAAGTCAAACATGTTAGTTAGTTGCTTAAAAAGAAAAGTAAAAAATGAGAAAAAAGAAAAATACAAAAAATATGTGAGGTAATAAGTTTATATCTTTAAAAATGGTAAAAACGGGGCTTTTCAAAGCTATTGATTCTTTAATTCCCCTTGAACACTTAGCTACTTTTCGAGGTAATTAGTCGAGGGGGATTGAGATTTTTGGTTTTCTAAAGTGTTTACTTATTGCATTGCGTGAGGACACGGCAATACCTTAGTATGGGGGATTTTGGTATGTGCTTAATTACACATACCTTTTGCCTATAAAAACGTGCCTAAAATGACCAAAATATGCCAAAAAATACATTGTATTTGTGTGTTTTGTGATTTATGATTGTGTAGGTAACAGATATTCACTAAAGGACAAAAAATCAAGTCAAAACGGACAAAACCAAGCACGAGAATGAAAAGAGCGTGAAAAGTCAAAAGGTCAACCAAAAAGTCAACTAAGTCAAAAGTCAAAAGTCAAAGACGAAGCCGATATCGAAGAAATGTTAAATGGGCCAACCCGTACCCATCTGATAGGCCGGGTCAGCCCATCAAAACATTATGAAGACCAAATAAATCCAAAACCCTTACCCAGCCCAATAACAAAGCCCAAACCCACTTAACAGCCCAACCATATGGCTGTTAAGTCATTTACAAAACCAATCCTTATCCCTTTACACCGTTAGTCCAAAAGGACTAACAATGTCAGTCCAAAAGGAATAACGGTGCAAACACTTATCAAATTCATGGGATTAACGACTGTTATCTTTCAATTCCCACAAACGTGTAAAACCCTTTCCCGCTATTGGCTACTATTCATTATCCCTATCCTCTACAACACGACAAACCAAAATCACACCCCAACTCAACCCCACTCCCATAAACAGCCAAACCACCATGGCAATCCTCTTAAACCTCATTGGCTTAAAGGATGAAGACAATGAATCAAGGGTTGAGATTAGACCCCTTGGAGAACACTCAAGATTAATGGCTGAGATAGAAGCTTTGAAGCCTCTCACACAAGAAACACACCCTTTGTTTCTCTCACAGAAGAAACACAAGAAGAAGACCCAAGACTTTGAATACTTTTATATAAATATGGCCCATGTAAGCCTAAAAAGGAAGTAGTTTTGTCTAGTTTTAATTTTCAGCTTATATTAGTTTAACTTTAGCTTATTGTACTTTTTTTAACCTTGTACTCAGATTTAAAGTTTAATGAAAGTTAAGTTTTTATGAAAATATTGTTTTTAAGTTAATGTCATTAGTGTTTTAAAAACGTTTATAAGCTCACAAAAGCTCTTTTTAACTTGTACTTAAGCTGTTTGCTTAAACTATTCAAGCTTTTCCATAGCTCGAAGTGTTTAAGCCTTTTACCAAAAATCACTCAAAAAAAGCTAAAAATGGATGATAAGCCAAACCTGGATGGGCTTATGTGTTTCACTAGCTTGTATTTGACAAGCTAGAGCTTGTAGATCAACTTATTGTAAGCTTATTTGCCCTGTTTTGGGCAAGAGCTTTTGTAAGTTTTCTATTTACAAGTTATTGGATGCTTATGTATGCCTGCTTATAACTTAGATATCACTAGTTTTAGTTTTCATTAAAAACTGTCATTCTAGCTTATTATTGCATAATCTGTGTTAGCTTATTATAGTGCTTATCTGTTGTTGAAAATTGCTTATGATTGCTTATTTCACCTTGTCAACATCTGGTCTTTACAAAACTTTAGCTTAAATACTCTTAATCAGTTTGAAAATGCTAAAAAGATTGTTTAAAGGGGTGTTTGGTTTAACTGGTT
>BQNB010005141.1:50984-103673 GCA_026074375.1 Tanacetum coccineum
AGAATATTAGGTAAATCTGCTGATAAGTCTTGGAGGCTGTAAGTTGGATTTGGTTGAAGCTGAAGCGTAGCAGCGGTATGTTGGTTCATTCTCTTTTGTACTAAAAGGAACTCATCAATAGTGTGGTTCAAAATAGAATTAAGATGACTATGATGACTTTCAGTGGTACCTAGTTTGTTGCCATGTATCATGAGATAGCGTCCAGCCATAAAAAATCCTAACGTTAGATTGCTATAATCAACCCAATGAGGTCCAACTATGAGAAGCCATTGAACTCCCAAGACCAACTCAGCCCCTTTAATGGGTAAGAGATACAAATCCACCTTAGCGAAATAATCTTGTATCCTCAATGGGATGTCCAGGCAAACACCCTTGCTATGTAAGTGATCACCGTTTCCTATCATAACTGGAAAACTACTGGCTTGACCTATTGGTAATTGCAAAGCTCGAGCCATTTTAGGTGGTATAAAGTCGGTGAGAGCGTGGTAACTAACCCGTGGTGGTTTGTCAACATCCTCAGTTGGGTCTTCATATGTTCTGAACTCCGATTGATCGTCATCGGGAACGACCATTAGCATAAATTTACTTTTGCAATTATGAGTAGATGTATACTTTTCATCACAATTATAACATAAGCCTTTCTCTCGTCGTGCAGCCATCTCGCTTTGAGTGAGGCGGCGAAATAATAGTTTGGATGTGGTGGTTTTCAGGAGTGTCGACAATTGGGTGGAAGGAGTATGCAGTAAGGGAGGATATGGCGAGTAAAGGCGAGGCTGAGACCGTAACTGGGAAAGTTTGTTCTCTTGTACCTTAGCTAATGCAAGAGCACGAGAAATGGTGGAAGGAGCAAAAGAAGCTACCTCTGTTTGTATCTCTGGTTGAAAACCAGAAATGAAGCAACTTAGTAGAAATGTAACTGGTAAACCATTCACACGATTAGACAAAGCCGCAAATTGGTCATAGTATTTTGTGACCGACCCGATTTGTCAAAGTTTGCTTAATTGACCCTGAAAATCTTCGTTCTCCGGGGGTCCAAACCTGTCATTGAGTGCCTTAACAAAAGAATCCCAGTCGTTCACAGGTGCATTCCGACACAACCATTGAAACCATGAAAGAGCTAATCCATCAAGATAAAATGAGGCTAACTGAATACGATGTTCTACTGGTGTTTGGTGGATGTCAAAAAACTGCTCAACTTGAAATATCCATCCTAAGGGATCTCCCCCATCATAACGAGGAATAATGATACGTAAGGATTTCAGAAGCTCTTTAGAAATAGGATTAACCTGTGGTGGCGGCGGTGGCGGCGGCTGAACAAACAAATCAAGGTTGCGACGTTCCTGTTCTCGTTCAGCAACGAGAGTTTGCATCGTTCCAGTGAGATCACGAAGTTGAGTGGCGATTTTAGCCAATCCATTCTCTATTTGCGTCATGCGTTCCTCATTGCGAGCTGCTCGGGTATTGTGATCGGCCATGGTATGATGTGCGGAGGAAGATGGTAACAAAATTAAAGGAATTAAAGATATGAGAATGTCAGGGATAGAGAGAATAAGAATTGGGGATGAGGACGAACTAGGTATAATGAGAAAGATATGAGAATGTCAGAATTTTAGTAATTTTCATTCATATCCTTTTTTGTCTAAATACAATGCTTATATAAGGTAAGGCACGTGACTTACCTCCCTCATTTTCTTACGACCTTCATTCTAATAAGTAAAAAGTAAAATAATTAAATAAGTAGTAATAGTCATATCATTTGCTCACAAAATCTTTTAACCATGAACTCCTTTTCTTCATTCTTTTACCTTGGCCAAGCATATCACCTTCATTCACTTCATTATCTGTAATTTCCAAGTGTGTTTCATTGGGCTCATTTAGCTCATTTAAAGGTCTGACAACGTTTTCTTTCTAGGATGCCCCAATTTAATTGTCCACTACTAAAAATAAATAAGGAAGTTTGATCAAATTTACTATATTACCCTTGTTTGAAATTATTATCACAAACTTTAAAGAAAAATCTAAGGGTTAAATCCATTAAATAGAAATGTACTTTTCAAAATTTACACTTCTAGTGAACACACTTGTTTTATTACTAATATAACCAGCGTAACTTTCAAATTTATAACTTTATAGTAAATATATTTGCCTCATACCAGTTACAACCGGTAAACCCTTGAAAATGATGGACACGTCAGCAATTTTATATATTTTTTTTAATTTTTTAAGATGACATGGATTTTTCTATATGTTTAATTTGCTTAGTTGGATAAATTGTGACCCATAATATGATTCATTTATCAACATTTCTAACCAACACATTTGACTTTTGACTTTCCCATTCTATCATCTTCCACACGCATAGCTTTCCTCCGGTGACCCACACCATCGAATTCCGGCCACTGCCGTCAGATTCCGACAACCTCAAAAATAGTTGTAATACATAATAAAACTCATAAAAAGAAAACCTTTGATATCTTTCTAAACAGATGTTAGCGAAGGCTTCATGGGTTGAGTTTTATTCAAAGCAAGATTCGCATCCAAACAAATCCAAAATGGGACTATGCGCTTTCATGGGTTGAGTTTTATTCATTCACTACCATATGAGAAACAAAAGAACAAATTAATTTTTGTTCTTTTTAATTCTACTTCAGTTTATTTTCTTCGACATCCCCAAAAGATAAAATTATAATCTAATTCTTGCTTACCCTAATAAAACACCAAAGATAAATTATTGCAAATATGATTATGAAGCAGACGACAGAGATGGTGTTTAAAGGGGTCAGTCGGTGGTGATTTAGAAAGAGGGAGAAGGGTTTGGTTTAGAGAGATGGATAAGTGATGCAAAGAGGGTAGGTATATGCTTAAATCCAAATAATATGTAAATTAGTGAGATGGAATTTTTAGATGAAATTAAAAAAAAACTAAAATCTATTTAGAAAACCAACCGGTCATATTTACTAAATTGTCAAAAAGTAGCCGGTTTTAATTACTAGATTGATAATAAAATAAGTGTGTTTATTAGATGTGTAAATTTTGGAAATTACGTTTCTATTTAATAGAGTTAACCTAAAATCTAATTAATTAGCTAAGGGTAAAACTATCATTCTGTCAAAAAGTAAGAAAGAGAAAGCAGTAATAAATGCACTTTTTTTAAACTATGTGTTTTTTGTCAGATAACAATAAATTTGGAACGGAGGGAGTAAGAAAGAGAAAATAGTAATAAATGCATTTTTTTAAACAGTGTGTTTTTTATGGGGAGACGATAATTTTGAAACGGAGAGAGTACTAGTTTTGAGTAATATCTCTCACACTAATCTTATTTCTTTATAATATAAGTTAGACAAGTTCTTTAGAAAGCTTTTTGCATTGAAGCTTGTTTTGAGTAACAGAGTACCTTTTTTATTAAAGAAAAGTCTTTGAAATACTTTGAGAAAAAACAAAAAAGAACCATGCAACCAGCATAAACAAAGCTAACTAGTGTAATACCCGTGCGTTGCAGGGGTCACGCGTAAAAAATAAATCAGTTTTTTTTCGTCTACTTAATACGAGTACTGAATATGTAAACAACATATATTATATATCAAAAAAATATAATAAAGGATCATAATATAACAAAGTAAGCATATTAGTCGAAGTTCAAAGTAAAACATGAATGATTTAAGTTAAAAGTAGCCAACGTAAGTCAATTACGATGTTCAAAGTAAACATGAAGTTTAATAATGAAAACAAATGTTTAAAGATGCATATAAAAACTAAAAGTGATCAACTCAAGCATCATAAACATCAACCTTATCAACTTGAGGCTCACTAACCACATCCTCATCAACCACTCCTCAAAAAAAATGTGTATATTTGGCTACATTCCCTTTTTAGAGACTTCATTTGCAGACCTTAAGTGCAATACTGATGCGTTGCTCGAGTTCTTGTTTTAAAAGGAAGAAAAAGTATACATGCATACTCCTTTGTTCTCTATTTAATTGTTACACGAATAAAATAACACACAACTTAAGAAAATTACAATATAAATTACTTGAAATTGACAAAATACATTTTTATATTTTAACTAAAAGATATGAGATTATAATTTTACTTAGGATAAAAAAGAATAATTAAATATCTCTATAAAATTGCATACATTCAACATTGAAAACTTTAGTTTTTTTTCCTTTTTAAGATTGTATTTATGGTTTATGTTAAACATATGTTTTACACAAAAGCATCTCTCCTTAGAAAAAGATGTTTGATTATATATCATGTGACAATGTGTTGTACACAACACTCATTTTGTAACATATTATGGAATTAAATTATTTCTAAATTATTAGTTTAGGTTACGTTGATTTTGAAAAGTAGATATGTAATTTTCTATAAAAGATCTTTCTATAATTTACAGATGGCCCTAGATACAATTGTCTTACAAAACGCTCATTATTGTTATAGATTTATAAAAGAGTCGTAACATAATCACTAAACTTTATGAAATGATATTTTCGTAATTTATTCCTTTTTTATCAAATATTTACACGTTATTGGTGGTTTTGTCTTTTAATAGTTGATATATGCTTTAAGACTTGAGATAAAAGACTTAATAGTTTCATAAGTTAAATTTTTTTACCTTATTTATAAGAAATTAAAAAAAACATTTAATTTTTAAAACATGTAAATATGTTATATCAAGTGTTGAAAAACTCAAAGTTTAGTATAACCAAATTTATCATTTCTATTACTTTCTAAAGTTTATAAAAAACTTTGAGTACATACTAAAATAAATCAAATTTTCTATAATTTTTTATGCAAAAAAGTAATACAAAGCGAATAAAAACCATATCTTACTGAACTTGAAGTTTGAAAGCAATGTTTATCAATTTTGCTTTTCCATGAGTTAGTAGCTTCTTTCATTTATTAAACTTATATTGAGATTTATATCTGATTAATTACTAAAGCATGTATTTCTGTTTTGTTGTTATTATTGTGCGAAAGATGTAAATGATGTACTAAAGACAACATTCAAAATTAGGCATATACAAATAAGAATTGTGTCCCATAGTTTTGTAAATTATGTGTACTACAGTATATTTGAATAACAACAAATGAAGAATTGTAGTGTGGACGAAAGATGAAGAAAGAGGGTTTAATATAGCTAAGAAAATAAGAATAGTTTGTTGTTTTGTTATCATCATCTTAATCAATTAAATCTCTCATATACCACCTTTTTCTCTAAATAAATTAGTCAAAAGTCGAACATCAATTTAAACGGCTTAGATTAAATTTTAGGTTGATCTGACGGTTAATATATAATGCAATGTCATCTTTTTTTCTCTCTGCTCCGTCGGCAATAGAAAGGGCAATAGCTATACATACTACCAAGAGTATACATGTCCATCACACTTAATATAAAATAATTAGAAATACATTTTCTACAAGATGCTCAACAAGACTAACAAAGTTAATTGCAATTAAGGCTTGTATTCATTTCCAATAGTCGGAGTAAATTGCATATATCATCTGCTCGTCCAAACTTTTTCAAAACTGCAGATATCGTCTTTATGAGGAACCTTCTGGGCATATTTCGTCTATTCCTTAAATGACTAAAGTATCATTAAATAGAAAGAAAGACAAATGGTATTTTAGTCATTTATGCTTGCAGTATGGACGAAATATGCTCCGAAGGTTTCCCACAAAGACCGTATATATAGTTTCAAAAAAATTGAAATGAAACATGCAATTTTATCAAAGTTGAACGACGATTTATGCAATTTACTCTTTCAAATAAGATGTTTTCTTTGATTTTCTTTTTATTTGACCAAAAGGCTTGCGGCTCGCAATCGATTAGTTGCTAGTTAAAACTTAATTCAAAACCATTGTGTGAGATAGTCATGCATGTCATCTTGCGCGTCTACAAGTTTGTAAAGGCTGCAGGTTTGAATCTTGCAGGAGACATTGTGAAATATTATGCGCGCAAGACCGGAACCAAGATCAAATATAACCGGGTGTACAATTTTTTTTTAGTATACTAACTAACTAATACTAGAAAGACAATTCGATGAAACATATGCATTTAAGATGCATCTAAGAAAAATTAATGTTCTTTTAAAAATCAATAATACATCGAAAAAATTCATAAGTGTCCCGAGATTCCACAAGACCTTTTCATTTCATCCCTATATGCCTGTTACATGTGTAATAGATTGCCATTAAGAAAAGTTTGTTTTTAGAGTTAACTACATAAATGGTCCATGTGCTTTCTTGGTATTATAGATTAAGTCCATTTTTCTTTTTTGTCCCGGATTCAATCACTGTAGTTTTGACATGTTACGGATCTAGTTCATTTTGACATAAAACTACCAAAATACACCCACTTAAAAGATAAATAAAATGATGAAGGTGGCGTTTTTTATCATTTCACTTTTACTTAACGACAAAATTTAACAGAATTAGGCAAATCGGACTGAATCCGAGACATCTTAAAACCACAATGACTGGATTGGAAACGTAAATGAAAAATGGACTGAATAATACCCGACAAACCACAAAGACCATTTATGTAGTTAACTCTTGTTTTTATAAGAAGATGGTCTAACCTTTTTTATAGTTAGCAAAGGTTTGAATTTCAACTATCAAAACTAAACCTTTTAGCATTTGGTATAAAAGTGGTAAATTCTTATGCAATTTATGCTGTTATATCTTTTTGCCTTTATTATCTTTAAATCTCATGTTGATTTTTTGTTTTAATAGTTTTTATATGTTTGTTTGCTTGTTTTTTCGTCGTTTGTCTTTATATATTTCCCTCACTTTTGTTGTTGCACAGTTTTACGCATGTACTTGTGGCTGAGCACGCATGCATACATATTACATACACTTGCTAGATGTCTCTTTAGAAACAATCTTTTTGTATTTTCGGGTTTATCTTGAGGTATCAACATGATCTGTCTATATCTATTTAACTTTTTTATATGTCATTCCTGTTGGATTATGGTTGTTGGACTAGCACTAATACGACTAGAAATGTGTGAGCCTATTAGGGGCATACACGTTAAGACACGAAGAGTACATTTATTATGTATTTGATATATAGAACTCGTTTATATTTATTAAATATATAATATGTTTCATGAAATATATTTAAACGGTCGTTAGTTTCCGTTAGACGATTAACTAACTTTATATATTCGTTAAATAAAAAAGAGAAGGGCTTAAATGGTCGAAATGAAAACTCTTGTCCTCCTCCCAAAAGTGGCAGATTTTAGAGGATTCTAGAAAAGGATTTGTGTGCAAATTATAGTGATAATGATGAGTGTTTAAGATAAGATAGAATAGTTGTGATAAGCTAAAGACTTAAAGATTATCTTCAAGGTTTTAGAGTTTATCTACAACTAGTGTTGAGGTGCTATATAAACACCTCATTCCTTCTCCCTTATTGAACTCGTCCGATACACAAAAAAAGAAAACCATACGATGCATTTAATTCCCTACCGACTATTTATTATCAAAAGCAGTTTTCCTCCCTTGATGAACCAATCAGCAACAAATAAAACTATATACTCCCTCCGTCCCTAAATAAGTGTCCACTATTAACTTTTAGAGTCTTTTTTCATCAACCTTGACCTTAAATTATTTTATTTATGTTATAGTAATACTTAATGAAAACTATATCAATGAAAATACATTTAAAACCCAATCTATTCATATATTTTGCATCAAGTATTACATAACATAAAAAGAAATAATTAAGGTCAAAGTTGCAAAATAATGACTTCAAAAGTCAATAATGAACACTTATTTTGAGACGGATGGAGTAGTTTTTTTTGTCCATTCTGAACATCAAAAGGCAAGATATCAAAGATATTTTTATATCTTTGTTTTTGATATTACTCCTACTCTTTTGTTAATATGATTCGAACGCATATCACTTTGATATGCGAATCGTGTTTTAGCAAAAATAAGAACGCTAGTTTGTTTTGTTATTTTACGTGAAGCAACGACTAGCATCGTGACGTACTTGTTTGACGTGTTGTGTGAGAAACCGTAGAGGTGAAAATTTATTCACTTTGTTTCATTAGCATTTGATTCTTCAAGAGGTATGTTTCCTTTATGTTTTATTGTGTGTTAATCATATATGCCAAACATGATTCATATCCGCTGCGCACTCATAGTGTTAATGGTTAACAGTTTATCAAATCTCAACAGTGGCATCACGAGTCAACTCGTTTGGTGTTTTATGGGTTACACACATATTAAACACGCTAGGGCTGCATGAAATCTGATTTATTTATTGTTTTATTGGAAAATTATGGCAATGATATGCAATCCTTGCCATAAATAATGCAATCCTTGCCATAAATAATGAATAAACACCTAGAATCAACTCTAATGTTACATGATAATAAGAAGAATAGATTAAAATTAAAAGTTAATTAAGCTGTCATGTTATTCTATTCTTGATTTATCTCGGCCTTAAGACTCACGCAATCATGCTATATGATGGATGTGACGATCTAGGTACTTTAGCAAAAAACCTAGTGAGAGTCTTTTGGTTCTCCAATTGGGGAAGACTCTTTTGAGAACTCGAGGCATTATATGATTACTACTTTCAATATAAGAGTCTGTCTTCAATTCTACTCAAATTTTATGTTTGTTTTAATTGCTTATATGTGATATGCCATGTGATGCTCAATATTTGCAAATAGACTATATGAAACTCTTTAAAAACGGACTTATACTTATAGAGAAATTTAGATTGAACATGTCTAATATTACACACGTAAGCTACTCCTTGTGACAAGTTATGCGTTATTTGCGAAACAGGGGTTTTGGACAAATTTAATACGGACATTAAGCTATGAAATTTGATTTCTTGTGTAATTTTAGTTTTATGTGTGCAATATGAGGTTGAATTGATCTTTAATCTTATCCTGCCCCACTACTTGCTTCGGCATATGAGGGAATTATTTAAATTACTTATGTCTTCGGATGCATGTAGGAGTACAATATAGGGTTTGATTAGTTTGTAATCTTTTCCACTATATTGGCAACTATAAAACTAATGTTAACAAATGGTTTCTTAACATATAATAGCATCATTAGTCAATTGGAAATACGGCTCACCCATTGTGAACAAACTACAAGAGAAGTTTAAGGCGGGTTTTGCTACGGCTTCCCTAAAGAAGTCAGATTTTTAATAAGCTTCGCGCTGACCTGTTTCTCCGCTTTTTTGTGCGTTCAAAATGGAGCTACTGAGAACATTTGACAAAATGATGTCCATACCAAAAAGGTTAACAAAATATTTTCTTAACTTGTGCTAAAAGATGTTTTGCATGCTTCTTGTACACGATTTTGTCACATTTATGT
Source organism: Tanacetum coccineum (assembly GCA_026074375.1). Classification (NCBI taxonomy): domain Eukaryota; kingdom Viridiplantae; phylum Streptophyta; class Magnoliopsida; order Asterales; family Asteraceae; genus Tanacetum; species Tanacetum coccineum. The sequence continues at coordinate 60,333 of BQNB010005141.1, forward strand.
GTATACCTCTAAGTGAAGTTTTAAGTCTATGCCAGCCAAATGAAGAACACGTGCATTTGGATTGACTTCCCTGGTCAGACCTCAGACCCGAGGCATAAAATGAGACAAAACATGTACATGACCTTACTATATGAGTTACTAAAGTCATGTGTCTCATAAATCTAAGAGTTGCATTAACAATGCAATTAACGCTCGTCGTTTACCTCTTGCCCTACTGGTTTACACACTGGTCAGACCTTCGGTAATAATTGGGAGGACAAGTTGGATCTTAGTCTTATTAGTAATTAATTAGGTAGTTAATTCTTTTAAGAATTTAATTATCGAAAATACTAAATAGAACTTTCTATGTTCTGGTTAATTGTGTTATTGTAACGTAATTCGTAAACGTGAGTTTGCTTTTCTAAAAAGACAAACCTAGTCTCTTTTCTTGGTAAGAAAGAGTGAGACTTACTCATATCTCTTCTCATTGGTTGACAAGAATAAGATAGAATTACAATTGAATTTTTATCAATTATATTTAAACTCACTTTCAATATTTTACTACCCTTTTCTGGTTTTGAAATCTTTGAAAGATATAATATTTGCGTAACTAGAGAACATTGTGTCTATAGCTACACAAATAATGAATAGTTGCACTTATCACGTTGAATGAGTTTAATTCCGTAACAAGTAAAAGAAAATTTCTAGTAGGTCTTCTGGTAAATTTTCTTAGACTCATTTTATTCCTTATAGGCTAAAGCCCTTGTGGTTAGACGACAGGGATTAAGGAGGAACTGCATGCTATTATTCAAGTTAATGAATACTCGATGGCTAGTCCCTCATCTACATAAGTAGAACTTCATATATTTTGTACAATACCTAAGTACATTGCTACTTGTAGGCATTCTAAGAGAGTAAGAAAGTAAATAAATCGCTATTTGCTTTCTACTTGTGATGTAGCACTTACAAGGTTGTCAATTTCAGTGGGAGCTACAGGATTCCTTTCCTTGTGAATTGCTTATATTATTTCTAGCTTGTTTTGAAATAATATATTACTTTCCGAATATGAACAACCATTGTCAAAAGAAAGATTGCATTTTATTTTATAAGATTACTACTTGTTGCTTTCCTAAAACGTTATCTATAGAATAATAATCCACGATTCCTTATTCAACATTATGGTTTGAAATCTACATGTAAATATCTATGACACTATCATATTGTTTAAAAAATCAAACGCGCGTATGGTTTGTCTACTTTAGGTAATGTTGTCCCGTACACAAGTGGGAGAAATCCTAAGTGTGTGCAAGGAACAACATATAACAATATGATTAATTGGTTTCTCTTGACCGCAAGGTAAGAAAGCTAATAAATCTACTAGGACTTAAACACACAAGATGTTTGTTCCCCTATTACATTTAAAAGTCAAGATATAATATAAAGATACTTCAACTCATTGACTATATGGTTTACTTAAAAAAATATTGTTAATTATATAATCATGATTATAAAGTATGAAATTAATTTGAAATTACCATTGAACTCAAGAGTTTGCGTTCATGATTACTTTAGTTAGTATAATCATGTTTACTTGTTAAGACGTAATTATAAAGTCCTTGAATTAATCAATGACTTATAACATAAAGTATGTAGTAACATTGTTATGTCTTCTAGTTAACACATAAACATAAGGTCCTTGAATGATTCGACGACATATAATGTATTTGACATGTTTTATTTTCTTGTAAAACACATTGATCAAAGAATTTCTTGAATGTTTTGTGTCTTGTGAACATGAGGGTGGGAGTTAATGAAGACCTTATTACAAAACTTATACCTTTTATAGCATGCACTTGGTTTTAAAATACTTTGTATTCAATTTGGCTCTACCCAATTGACAAGTATTTGATCCAAAGAGAATTAAGTTATCTAAGAAATTCTGATAGAGACTCACAATTCCAATACTCGTAGAATACCACACTATCATGGTATGTCTAATGTGTTAAAACAAACTATATTTATATTGTTTGCTTTCTAATAACTTTAATTGCTCTACCTCCAAAATCCGTCAAGGTTATAAGTTTGCGTGTGTCATGGATACACTCAATATAGGTCTAATCTAGAAATTTTTGAATATCTTGTGAAGCATATTATTAACAAGCTAGAGATGAGAACTATAAAATGTCTTTTGTTTTCCTAATTAAGAACAATTTATTGTTGCTTAAATACTTAGTGATTAGAGAAGTATCTCTTCTTACAAAAGTAAGTGGGAGCATCTAAAAATCTTGAAGATATTCAAGAGCAAAATACATAACCTTCTGAATTCACTTGCTGATGTCATACTAAGGTTAAGCATGAAAATGTCGAACCAAAGTATAATGTAACTCTCATTCATAAATCCACAAGGATGCCTCATCAATAGAGTGATATTTTAATATCAATGCTGAGGAAGATGAATTATCACATCTTGGATCTGATAAATATCTTAGAACTATGAATGACAAGATGCAGTCCTTAAAAGACAAATCAATGTTGTGAGCTTGATTGATCTTTTACCAAACAGTTAAACTGAAAGGTTATAATGAGTTTCTTTTGAAGAAAGACTCATAAGGACAAAATTGTATACACATTAATGCCTGACGGATGACAAGAGTTTTTAATCTTACTCAAGCAATTGACAGTGATTAAATCTTTCTTTTCTACACGCATTAATTATATAAAGATAACTAATTGTCATATAGGTTTTCTTGAATCTGACATATGGAAAATTAAGGTTCATAACTCTTTCCTTAATGATTACCTTTGCGAGGACGGTGCGTAATCAAAAGGGTTATGAGTCTATATTTAGAATATGGCAATTAAGGTTTATGACTCTTTCCTTTATGATTATCTTTGCGAGGACGGTGTGTAATCAAAAGGTTATGAGTTTAAAATAATCTTTATAGAGTATACAAGATAATAGAATCTAAGTGTGGATTAGATCATGCATCCAGGAGCTGAGATCTCAAGTTTAATCACAATATGATTTTTGATTAAATTAAGATAACTCCTGAGTACACCTAACATCAAGTGGGAGCACTATGTTTTTCCTTAAATTCATATGTTGTGTAACATATTTAAGGTATCATTCCATCTAAGATAAATGTTAATCCTTGAGGTTGGAATGAAACTTTACTTAAGAAAACAATAACTAATATGGTAGCAAGTTTATAAAACAATAAGCTAAACTGAGCGAACATTGAAGGATGATAAAGACTCATAGACATTTAAAGATAGATATGGGAAGTAAAAAGGAACACTAACCACAATACATTCCAACTTTCAAATTAAATAATAAAAAAAACAGACGTTTTAATCCAACTAACAAAAAGAATACAATCCGTTTCAAAAAGTAAGGAGTAAGTTGATGAAGGAAAAAACAGTAAACTCATGAAATAAGATTTGTTAATGGGTTATTATATCTTATCGGGTTTATCGGGTCAACCCGATAACAAACTAATTTGAACCCTAACCCGACCCTATTAGGTTATTGGGTTTATCGGGTCAACCCGATAAACCCGATAAGCTAAGTTAGACCCGATTCAACACGATCCTATAAGGCCTTATCGGGTTCGGGTCGGGTCGGATTGACCCATTTGACACCCCTAGGTATAATGTAGTAAATTAATCTTGATGTTGTCTTTGTGGGTCTATCATTTGTCGGTTTGTGCTGAACATTTTTCGATTGTTGTTAAACTAGGTGGCCATGGAGTTCAGAGAAGGACACACGTTTTGCTGTTCAACCTTTACTCATTGTTGTTACTATATGTAATTTTTTCTTTACAGTAACAGATTCGATCATGTGTTATATGTATATCATGATTTCTTAGTCTCAAGTCAAGTCAGGTCCTTAGTTAAGAAAATTTTATAGGAGGTGTTCATTTGTAAATCTCTTGAAGTAGCTTATATGATTTTCATATCGTAAATAAAGAATGTACTTCCAGCAAATGTCATATGTCTATTCTTTTTTCGGATGGCATGGTCTAATTTTTTTTGGGCCATTTCATCCTTTGTAGGTCTTTTCGACATTTGCTGCTCTATTTTCCAATGAGCTTACTTCACAATTAAAGCAGTTGCCAGGATTTTCGTAAGTAATTTAACTTTATTGATGAACTATAACCTAGCTTACATCCTTGATACATCTTTAACATGTTGAAAGTTCTATCTTATTAGTGGTTTAAATATTATTTCTAATTTCTTCAGGTTTGATCCACGCCTTCTTTTACATGGACAAAAATATATTGAGATCTATAAGCCTCTGCCTTCTAACTGTTTGGTGAGGATCTGTTATGCATTTTCTTTATGCAAGTTTTGCAGTTTGATCCATGCCTTCTGTTTCCTTTAATTTCTTGCTGCAGGCTGCAGCATTGTTTGGTTGTTGACTGTTCCATTGTTATTATGCCTTGCAAATGCATAACAAGGCTAGCATCGTTGGCTTGCATGATAAAGGTTTTAATGAGCTTTTCGGAGGCTGATTTCTCATTCTGCGTATATATGTGCACTGATAAATTGTTGATAGAGGTAGCAGACACTAACAATAATTAAAGTTGACTTTTTACTTCTTAGGTCATATATAAAGCTGTCCTTTTCAGTTAATTACTTTGTTTTTGGTTCTTATAGGTAAAGCTGCAATTCTCGAGGTTAAAGTTTTGAGTTACAAAAAAGAGACCGGTGAACCATTATGCATGAACAGGTTGGTATTCCCTTAAGTAATTGATTAAGGTGGCAAGTATGTGTTGGATTATGGTAGTTGGACTAGCACTAATACGACTAGAAATGTGTGAGCCTATTGGGGGCACACACGTTAAGACACGAAGAGTACGTTTATTATATATTTAATATATGTAACTCGTTTATATTTATTAGATATATAATATGTTTCACGAAATATATTTAACGGATTATTAGTTTGACCGTTAGACGTTATAGACTAATTAATACACGTTAAATATAAAGAGAATGGTTTAAATGTCGAAAACGAAAACCTTTGTCCTCCTCCCAAAAGTGACAGATTTTTGAGGATTCTAGAAGTGGATTTGTAGTGATAAGGATGCATTTATGAGATAAGGTACAAGAGTTGTGATAAGCTTAAGACTTGAAGTTTATCTTTAAGGTTTTAGAGTTATCTACAACTAGAGGTTGAGGTGCTATATAAACACCCCGTACCTTCTCCTTATTATTGATGAGTCTAATCTACAAATATACTACTACACTTTTATATCCGAAAAGGTCTAATTCGTTTTCTTTTTCTATGGTATCCACCGATTAGAAATATCACTAGCCCATAAAGGGTTTTTGTCCTATTCGGATATACATGACTAATTACAAAGATATTAAATCTTTGTTTTGTTTTTTACTCTTGTATATTCTTCTTTTATAATCAACTGATCACATATCCTTTGTGATATTCGGTTGGATTAGATCCAGTAACAAGGACACTTGTTGTTAGTTTGTTACGTGAAGCAACGACTAGCATCGTGACGTACTTGTTCGACGTGATGTGTGAGCAACCATAGAGGTGGTAATTTAACCACTTTGTTTCATTAGCATTTGATTCTTCAAGAGGTGTGATTTTTTTTATGTTTATTGTGTGTTAACTATATGAACCAAACTAGATCCATATCCGCTGCGTACTCGTAGTTGTTAATAGTTAACAGTTTATTTAAATTCCAACAGTGGCATCATGAGCAAACTCGTTTGGTGTTTTATGGGTTACGCACATAATTAAACACGTTAGAGCTGCATGAAATCTAATTTATTTATTGTTTTATTGAAAAATTATGGCAACGACATGCAATTCTTGCCATAGATAATGAATAAACACCTAGAATCAACACAAATTTTACTTGATAAAAAGAAGAATATATTAAAATTAAATGTTAATTAAGCTGCCATGTTATGGAGTTACCGAGAACATTTGACAAAATGATGTCTATACCAAAAAGGTTAACAAAATGTTTTCTTAACTTTATGCTACAAGATGTTTTGCATGCTTCTTGTACACCATTTTTGTCACATATATTGTAAAATTCATGTGTATACCCCTATGTGAAGTTTTAAGTATATGCCAGCCAAATGAAGAACACGTGCATTTGGATTGTCTTCTCTGGTCAGACCTTAGGGCCTTTCCAACCCATTGCGAATTTTTTCCATTGGTCAGACCTTTGTCAATTTTCGCATGTTCTCCTTTGGTCGACTTAAATCGAGTTACCTGGTCAGACCTTGGACCTGAGGCATAAGATGAGATAAAACATGTACATGACCTTACTATATGAGTTACTAAAGTCATGTGTCTCATAAATCTAAGAGTTGCATTAACAATGCAATTAACGCTCGTCGCTTACATCTTGCCCCACTTGTTTACACACTGGTCAGACCTCTGGTAATAAGTGGGAGGTCAAGTTGGATCTTAGTCTTATTAGTAATTAATTGGGTAGTTAATTCTTTAAGAATTAATTATCAAAATACTAAATTGAACTTTCTATGTTCTGGTTAATTGTGTTATTGCAACATAATTCGTAAACGTGAGTTTGTTTTTCTTAAAAGACAAACATAGTCTCTTTTCCTGGTAAGAAAGAGTGAGACTTACTCCTATCTCTTCTCATTGGTTGACAAGAATAAGATAGGGTTATAATTGAATTTTTATCAATTATATTTAAACTCACTTTCAATATTTCACTACCCTTTTCTGGTTTTGAAATCTTTGAAAGATATAATATTTGCGTAACTAGAGAACATTGTGTCTATAGCTACCAAATAATGACATCTTGCACTTATCACGATGAATGAGTTTAAACCGTAACGAGTAAAGAAAATTACTAGTAGGTCTTCTAGGTAAATTTTCTTTGACTCATTTTATTCCTTATAGTGCTAAACACCCTTGTGGTTAGACAGACAGATTAAGGAGGAAATGCATGCTAAATATTCAAGTTAATGAATACATGATGGCTAGTCCCTCATCTACATAAGTAGAACTTCATATATTTTGTACAATACCTAAGTACATTGCTACTTGTAGGCATTCTAAGAGAGTAAGAAAGTAAATAAATCGCTATTTGCTTTCTACTTGTGATGTAGCACTTACAAGGTTGTCAATTTCAGTGGGAGCTACAGGATTCCTTTCCTTGTGAATTGCTTATATTATTTCTAGCTTGTTTTGAAATAATATATTACTTTCCGAATATGAACAACCATTGTCAAAAGAAAGATTGCATTTTATTTTATAAGATTACTACTTGTTGCTTTCCTAAAACGTTATCTATAGAATAATAATCCACGATTCCTTATTCAACATTATGGTTTGAAATCTACTTGTAAATATCTATGACATTATCATATTGTTTAAACAATCGGACGTTTGTCGTATGGTTTGTCTACTTTAGGTAATGTTGTCCCGTACACAAGTGGGAGAAATCCTAAGTGTGTGCAAGGAACAACATATAACAATATGATTAATTGGTTTCTCTTGACCGCAAGGTAAGAAAGCTAATAAATCTACTAGGACTTAAACACACAAGATGTTTGTTCCCCTATTACATTTAAAAGTCAAGATATAATATAAAGATACTTCAACTCATTGACTATATGGTTTACTTAAAAAAATATTGTTAATTATATAATCATGATTATAAAGTATGAAATTAATTTGAAATTACCATTGAACTCAAGAGTTTGCGTTCATGATTACTTTAGTTAGTATAATTATGTTTACTTGTTAAGACGTAATTATAAAGTCCTTGAATTAATCAATGACTTATAACATAAAGTATGTAGTAACATTGTTATGTCTTCTAGTTAACACATAAACATAAGGTCCTTGAATGATTCAACGACATATAATGTATTTGACATGTTTTATTTTCTTGTAAACACATGATCAAAGAATTCTTGAACTGTTCTGTCTTCTTGTGAACACATGAACGTGGAGTTAATGCACTTATTCAAAAAATATACATTATAGCATGCACTTGGTTTTAAAATACTTTGTATTCAATTTGGCTCGACCCAATTAACAAGTATTTGATCCAAAGAGAATTAAGTTATCTAAGGAATTCTGATGGAGACTCACAATTCCAATACTCATAGAATACCACACTATCATGGTATGTCTAATGTGTTAAAACAAACTATATTCATATTGTTTGGTTTCTGATAACTTTAATTGCTCTACCTCCAAAATCCATCAAGGTTATAAGTTTGCGTGTGTCATGGATACACTCAATATAGGTCTAATCTAGAAATTTGTGAATATCTTGTGAAGCATATTATTAACAAGCTAGAGATGAGAACTGTAAAATGTATTTTGTTGTCCCAATTAAGAACAACTTATTGTTGCTTAAATACTTAGTGATTAGAGAAGTATCTCTTCTTACAAAAGTAAGTGGGAGCATCTAAAAATCTTGAAGATATTCAAGAACAAAATACATAACTTTCTGAATTCACTTGCTGATGTCATACTAAGGTTAAGCATGAAAATGTCGAACCAAAGTATAATGTAACTCTCATTCATAAATCCGCAAGGATGCCTCATCTTGATTGATATTGTAATATCAATTTGACTGAGAATATTAAATTAGAGGATCATTTAAACCTGCTAATGTAAGATACATTATCACATCTTGTATCTGATAAAGGTCTTAGAATTATGAATGATAAGATGCAGTCCTTAAAAGCCAATCAAGTTTTGAGCTTGATTGATCTTTTACCAAAGAGTAAACCTGTGAGGTTAGAATGAGTTTCTTTTGAAGAAAGGCTCATAAGGACAAAATTGTATATATATTAATGCCTGACTGATGATAAGAATTTTGATCTTACTCAAGCAATTGACTATGATTAAATATCTCTTTTCTGCACGTATTAATTATATAAAGATAACTAATTGTCATACATGATTTCTTGAATCTTTAAAAGTCAAATTAAGGTTCATAACTCTTTCTTGGATGATTACCTTGGCGAGGACGATGTGTAATCATAAAGGGTTATGCGTCTATATTTGAAATATGGCAATTAAAATTTAAGACTCTTTCCTTAATGATTACATTTGCGAGGACGGTGTGTAATCAAAAGGGGTTAAAAATCTTTATATAGCATACAAGATAAAAGAATCCAAGTGTGGATTGGATCATGCATCTAGGAGCTATGATCTTGAATTAATTACAATATGATTCTGATTAAATTAAGATGACTCCTGAGTATATCTGACATTGAGTGGGAGCACCATGTTGTTTTCTTAAATTCATATGTTGTATGACATATCAAAAGTATCATTCCACATAAGCTAGATATTATCCTTAAGGTTGGAATGAAACTTCACTTGGGAATTTAGGATGAAACAAACGACCTTGGAATAAATGTTTATTAAGTTAAACGTATGCGGAAATTAAGTCCAACACAAATGTAATATGTCATTGAAGCAAGTCTTAAATGATATATTTCACCTGAGATAATTTAGTACATGGATGGAAACCTTGTGTTTTTTAACTAAGGGTTCATCATGTATATATTATGTTGTGTATAAGACTGGTTGTTACTTTTGCACGATAGCAAGATGAGCTAACAACAACAGTATAATTGGAGATTGGAGATATCTATTTCTAATTGAGAGAATTTGATGACTGTTTAATACAAATGTCTGTACGAATTATAAGGCATAATGTTGTTTGTGTACAACCTTGATGTAGAGAATATCAATTCTTGTTCATGAAGGATTTCATCATTTATGATAAAATCTGTTAACTAGATATGTCAATTACGAGCAATATTGCAGTAACATTAAAGAATGAGAATACTTTACATTTTAAGAAACTGTAAAGATGACTGTCTGAGATAGGTATGTTGTTGACTTCAAATACCCTATAAAAGGTACTATTACCTTGTCCATACTATGTCTCTTGCAATAGTATGCACGTGAACAATAAGACACTCATCTTATTATTCAAATCTTTCACAATATGAGAATTTGAAACAAGTATTCGGGAAGTTTTACTCAGATGAACTATTTAGTTTTCTTGCCAAAAGAAAGTTGAGTATGTTGGAAACATTAGGATTTCAACTTACTAATTAGTCTTATGCATATCTGTTTTATTAGTATTTGGATAATTTGGGATTGTAAGACAAATCATTTACCTTCTGATGAATAAAGATACTTGGTAATTTGTTCTTTCATTTCATATAAATAATTGTTATCCTTTGTTTGCATGTTTAATCAATGAATGATTTCTTATCATTCTAAAATATGTCCATTGTCGGTTAACAATATGGGGAATTTTGTTTATGTAAGGGCAAATATGAGTGTTGGTTGTATTCTTTGAATATATGGATCGTTCCCTCCAAACTCATATGTATTCACAAGGGATGCATATTGGATACCCCAACTTTCGAATATTTACTTTTGGATCCTTGTCATGAGTAAATGTCGAAAATGGTTTAAATAAGTCGCCCTTAGACTTGAGATGCAAGCAAGTTTTGCATGTGTGGATATTCTCTTTGATTATAGTCATAACGCTATCCTGCACATTATGGTAGTATTCTTAAAGGCTATTTTTGGGAGTGTATGTGAAAGCAGCATCCAAACACTTTTAGTCAACATAGATTTGTTTCTCCACTTGATAAGTGCAGAAAGATACCATGGGCCCCCTTTAGATTTAATCAGATAATTGTGTGGCCGCACCCAAAGGGTAATGCAAGATGATTCTTGATTACATTTGGTATATCTGAATTATTTCTATAACGAGAAACATAATGTTAAACTATATGGAATGACTCAGGATCCATATCCATGGTTTAACGGTATCTGTAACAAAGGGATGATTATAAAGCAAGAAATTTATAACCATTATATAGCTGAGATGATTTTTTTGAAACTCTTATCTCATAATATTCCTAATGAAAAAATAATTGTGTGGGTTGCTAGACTTTGCCAATTATAGGTATAAGTGTTAAGTGCTACTCCAACTCCCAAGTGGGAGCTGTTGGATTATGGTAGTCGAATAGCACGAGTACATTACGAATATGTGAGCCTATTGGGGGCACACACGTTAATACACGGAGAATACGTTTTATACTTCACGACATATAAACCGAAGGACTAAATTAGACAAAAACCGAACCCCAAGGGCACACCTTATGTGTCCGGTTACCTAAGAGGATTAAAGGGGGTGTTTTGTCTAATTGGAAACTAGAAAAGGAATTATAATGGAATTAGGACTTGTTTCCTAAGTATATTACAATTAGGGTGATGGGGCTATAAATACCCCATACCCCAATTCATAATACACAACATACACAATTCCTTCAATAACCTAAATATTGTTTCTGTTTCTTTTGTTCTTTTCTAGCCGATTCAACAAAACCCTTAACTAGGGTTGTTTGGTTTTCGGTTTAAGGCACACACCGAATTCGATTAAACCATAAAGGTTTTAATCAATCTCACTTGAATCCTCCTAGCTCGACATTCAAGATTTATACACAAGGTGTTTGTAGTTTATTTGGTTCGAAGATAAAACCCTAAAAAGGGTTTCGGGTTCTTGATTTCGGTCCAAGAGGTTTTCGGTTAATTAGGGTTCTTAATAAACCCTAATTCGGTTTATTGGTTTTCAAGATCACAAAAGTTGCTTGATTAGGGTTTTGATCTAATAAGGTACAAGTGTTGTTTGTTCGTGAAGTTAAGCCTAGCAAGCTTAACATATTCCGTTGACGTGATTGTGTGAGCAACCGTAGAGGTGATTGTTTTAATCACTTATTCGTTTTCAAGATCAATTGCTGAGAGGTACGCTTTCTATTTACTTCTTATGCACGTGTTAACCTATATGCTATTACTAGATCCATCCGTGGTACTCGTAAGCTATGGTTACTCTAGATTGTTAAATCCAACAGCCTTCAGTTTCTAAAGTTTCTTACTGATCAGTGAAAGGGAATTCATGACTTGATTCATATCAGGTCGATCTTTTGGATCCATTTTTGTGCAAGACAACGCCAACTTAAGAAGCTGTTCTACAATGACCCGGTTTTTGGAGAAGTTGGTAAGCAGATAAGGATCTACAATTTTAATCAGCTCGTTGTGTCCGTCTGAAAGTGCTCGATCTACTAGCTGTGGCAAAGTGATTTGGGTCCCCTCCACTTCAGTGAGTCCGGTTGGTCTTTTTCTAGTGATGAATTCCATCACTATTATTCCAAAACTAAAGACGTCTACTTTTGTTGTCAATTTTCTCATATATGCAAACTCTAGTAATATAACAACAAAAACGAATTAGCATGATATTTAAGAATGTCCAAAGTAATACTACTTAACATCTGATTTATCAAATTTATTCAAAGATTCAGTTCAAACATTTTCAAGTCTGTGATGTCATGTTGCAGACTTTATATTCTGGCTATATGAATATTATAAAAGAATGAAAATATTCATTACCTGGCGCCAAGTAACCAATGGTGCCTACTAATGTGGATGCAGAACAGATCGAGCTTCCATTCTGCTGATGAACTTCAAGGATTCGAGCTGTCTCGAAATCGCTAACACGGGCATTCCACTTATCATCCAAAAGTATGTTTGAAGGCTTTAAATCACAGTGAACTATGGGGGAATCATACCCCGTGTGCAAGTAAAACAATCCTCTAGATACAGACACCAAAACACCTACTCTCTCAGAAAGGGTCCATCTTGATTGATAGATCACGGAGTTGTGTATAGCATTATCCAAATTACCATTTTCCATGTATTCAAGAACCACGGCCTGTAGCCTCTGACTCTCCCATGCATAACCGAGTACCTTCCAAAGATTTCTGTGTCTTAATTTGCCCAATGTCTCCATTTCCCTTTTAAAACTCTTCGCAGATTGTGCCGAATGCTCCCTGAAGTTGAAGGTTTTCACTGCTATCATCCTCCCATCTGCTAGTTTACCCTTGTACACTGTGCTTAATCTGCCTACACCAAGAATGTTACCTTCGCTGAAGTTATTAGTAGCATCTTCCAGTTCTTTTCTATAAAATCTTTTGATATTTACCGTTGGGGTGTACTCGTGTTCTGCATTCTCTGAATCTCTCAGGTTCTTTCTTCTAAAATGACGAAAACATAGCACAACCAGGATAGCTCCAAGAATTAAACCAGAAGATAAGACTGTTGTCAAAGTTACAACACCTACATGGAGGAAATGATTGGATGGTTTTGAAGGGTTGTAGTTGCATAATGTTTTGTTTGACTTTGGAAAACAAAGAAACGGGTTTCCAAGTAATCCAGTTGCGCTTCTGTTCTTGAAAATACCATTATCTGGTACCTTTCCCTGTAGTTGATTAAAAGAAAGGTTGAGGTATTTCAGTGTTGGAATCTTGCTAATTTCTTCAGGAATGATACCCGATAGTTGGTTTTGGCTCAGATCAAGAAACTGCAACTCTTTCAGCTCACCAATTCTATCTGGGATTGTACCGGAGGAGATGGTTCTTCCTGAGATGAATGTCTATCGGGAATCGACTCACACAAGCTCTCTGGACTTGAATCGCTACGTGATGTGTTCAGGTGTAGTTTGTCAAGTTCTGGATCTTGTCCTAGTTGCCACTGGGATTGGCCCGGGAAAGCAAGTTGTGATTAAGTTCACTGAATAACAAATCTAAATTACAAAAACCCAAGATGAGAAACCCGCCTAACACGCTCGATATGAGATTAATCAATCAATGATTAATCCCAATTTCAGGGGTTATAACAGGATTCAAACAAAAGGGAAGAAGGAATTTAGATTGTTAATTTTTTACAACTCACGCTTGAGTTGCCTTCCCGACCATAAAGTCACCTTGCCAACTAGGCATTTGCTTGGTGAGTTTCAGAAGGTTTGTGCACCAATTTGGTGAGTTTCTCACCATAGTGAGTTTTAAAAATTATGGGGCCCCTTTATAATATATTCGTTATTATTAAAAAAAAATAAAAAATCTCACTTTTTACCTATAAATACCCACTAATTCATTCATTTTTATATACAATTATTCCCACTTTTAAAATTAATATGCTTGTTCACTTTCACACACCGTCGATGAAATCCACGCTTTTGTTCAAAAACTAATTCACAAAGATGGAGTTCGTCAGAAAGCGATGATGGATTTAGCCGTGCAATTTGACAATGCAAGCGCAGCTAAACACGATCTTAGACAAGCATACGAGAAATGCAATGACAATCCACAAGAGACTCATACTTTGATCGACACTTTTTTGAAACAAGAATCTGATAAAGATTACGAGATGAATCTTGCTATGTATCGAAAGGCGGAAAAAACAGAAAAACAAATTGAGACTAAATATGTTTGGTTATCTGAAAATACCAACTCCTTTCATTCTCTCACTATAAATACCAACTTTTTCACAACATTCAACAACATTTCAAAACTAACATGTCCTGAAACCAACCAAAAGCAATCCTTTGCCCCGAAAATCAACCGAACAATCCTCCAACAAACCTAACACAACCCCAACCACGGATCAAAAACCCATAAGGGTGGTTCGTCATTAGAACAAAATACGCACAAGCCCACATTTCCCATTACTCACGGATTTCTTACTGAGAAAGAGTATCAATAAAAAAAACCCTAATCTTCAAAAACCCTAATCAATTTTCCTCCCTTCAACCCCTCCCCATCTTCTTCCTTGATCTTTCATTCAATAAAAAAAAACCCCTAATCTTCAAAAACCCTAATCAGTTTTCCTCCCTTCAACCCCTCCCCATCTTCTTCATTGATCTTTCATTCAATCAAAAAAAACCCTAATCTTCAAAAACCCTAATCAATTTTCTTCTTCATGGGAAAGCAATTCGTCAATACGGATCAAAATGGTTGGACATGGATAACTCGGAACAAGAAATCAAAACCATTGGAAATCCTTTATCATAAGGATTTGAGAACATTGCAACATCTCTTTTTTGTCACATTATGCCCGGCTTAACATCAAAAGGATTTTGGAACGGTGTGTGTCTTCTATGGTCGTTTGGTTGACTGCTTCATCGCTAATAAATTATCTAAGGAGTAAACGCTTTGGTTTTATTAAATTCCTTGGTGATTGTGAGGAATTCAATTTATATTATGAATTCTATTGTCGATATTTGGTTTGGTAGTTTTCATCTTTACATCACCTTAGCTTTAAACCAACGTCTCAACACAAAAACCCTAGCACCAAATTATACTCTAATCCCAACCAAAACCACCCCCCCCCTTACCAACGCTTTTACTACGCCAATATCATAACGCTTTCCTCATTCTCTTAACAACATCGCCACAATTAATAACTCCAGAAATCAAAAACACCACCAAAAACCTTCATACTCTCGACCCTCAAATATGTTCCCATATCACCTCCACGAAACAAAAACCTAATCCAAAAATGCACCATCTCACTCACGTGAACAAGAAACCTTAATGTGGAAAACACGGATTACCATCACTACTTGTTGAAATTGAAAGACATTGATTTCATGGGATAAAACATGTATGTCATTTGTTGGAATGAAGGGCTTATTTGATCTTATAATTCTTCATGTTGGCGGAATATTGGATTTGGATACGCACACTTTCCCTCGTCTATGTCTTGCTCTATATTCAAAGAGAATGAAAGTATTAAAAGGTTGTATTCGATTAAAAAGGGCTCCCATGCCTAATAATTTAAAATTGACGACGAATTCTTTGGATGTGGTGAGTGGTTTACCTTTTATGTGCTTGGGGCTTAATGGCTTACAAAAAGATTGCAAGTAGCTTTGGGAAATTCTTGTTCTTTGAGAAGGAAGAATCCACAGCATTGAGTTCGGGTAGACTTTGCATATCTACCAAATCACATCAACTCATCTCGGAAACTGTTCAAGTCGACATCAAGAATGAGTCTTTTGAGGTTTCGGTCCAAGAATTGATCATGGGTACAAAAAATAAAAGATGACTACAATGACATTTCCTCCAACCACGATTTAAAGGAGGTGGATCATGTATCTGAATCAAACGACGAGCAACCGATTGATGATTTTGAAATACTCCAAACAAAACTCAACAATATGGATGAACAAGCTTTTGACAATGAACTGGGTACCGAAGGGGACAAAAAAGATGGTGAAAATAGGTATTCAATCGACTCCCCAAAGAAAAAAATGGAAGAAGACACTAATTTTAATTCACTAATTCAGTAACAAAGGATTAATTCTTCGGATTTAAGTAGACCAACTAGATTTGAGTTCATAAAAAAGAGATTTTCATCATTAGCAATTGTACTACATTTCATTTGCAGAGGTAGAAAAATGATATAAAGGTTTCCCTTCTAGTGAATCAACCAAATCAGTGATGTGGGGCTCATCACTTGGTTATGATGTTAGAGATGTATTAATAACCTTAAACAAAATGATCAAAAGGAATCGGGATTACATGTTGTCAAATGAATATTTTTTTTTTTTATAAATAAATAGTTGTGGTACGAGGAAAGAAGAAAACGCATGTGGATAAAGAAAAAAAAAAAAAGACTTTGCCTTAAACTCAATGTGCATTTTCTTGGGATTCAAGAATCAAAAATGACTCGTCTTGTGCTATTTCGAAATTAAATATATGTGGGGTACACTATGCTTTTGATTTTGCTTGTAGTAGGGCTTCGTGGTATCTCAGGTGGTCTTATCTTCTATATGGGACCCCAATATGTTCTTAAGAATTCTTATTTGGTGTGTCGACTCTTTTATTATTATCAAGGGAATTGGAAGATGTAGTGGGAGACTGTTTTCATGGTGAATATTTACGCCCACAAGATCATGTTCTAAATGTTTCCTTATGGAATAGACTCACAGACTTCATGCATCACCATAATGGCTCCTATTATTATGTTGTGAACATGAATGCTGTCAGAAACGAAACAGAAAGGTTTGGGTACACTTTGAATAGTTTTGAAGATAATCATTTTAACTCTTTCATGATTCCACAGGATTTAGTCGATCTTCCTATTGGTGGTCGCTCTTTTTCTTGGATGAATAAAGCAGGTACTATGCTTAGTAACTTGAATCGCTTCCTTTATTCAGAAGATGTGGACTATTCGCTCACAGAATGTTCGGATTACTGCTCCGATAGGTTATGGTCTGATCAGAACCTATCCATTCTTCATATGACAAACTGATTTTGGTCCCACTCCGTTAAATTGTATAAATCTGGGCTTTCTGAGAGATGTTTTGATAACCTCATTAAGAGGAATAGGAATTCTGATTCTAATCTCAAAGTCTGAAAAGTTTCGCCCGCCTAAGGATAAGATCAAACAATGGCGCAAAACATTTCAAGACGTTGGAAAGAAACAAGAAAATACCTGGCTTTATGAGGAATTAATTCAATTGAGAAGGATTGATGAGGGATAGCTATGCTTCGACAATGTCACCGCCTCATCCTTCTTCAAGAAAATTAAAAAGATCGATAAGTTTCCTCAATGGATATTATTCAAATAATCATGTCAATTGGATATAGATGGGGATGAAAATTCCAAATTCTTCTTTCATGGGCTCATCAACCAAAAAAGCGGATAGGATAGATCAATGGGATTATGGTTGAAGGAAATTGGATCACGAACCCTTGTTTGATCAAGGGATGCATTCTTCATTCTAATAAAAGGAAACTTCCAAACTCATGATTAACGGTTATGTTATCTAACCTCATATTTCTAATTCCTTAATTGCATGGATCGAGAATCTCTTGAAAGACAGGTTACCTTGAGGAATTTAAGGAAGCTTTTCGGATTGTGGAAGTTGTAAAGCTCCGGAGCCGGTTGTTACTCTTTTGCGTTTGTGAAGGAGTATTGGGGCACTATTCAGAAAGGATCTATATGATTTTGTTAACTTATTCTTTGGCTTCTTTGTGTTATGCTAATGGTGCTAATTCTTCCACGTTTTACACTCTTATCCCAAAGGTCAACAACCTACTTAATCAATAACTTTCGCCCTTATTTCGTTATTGGTATACTCTATAAGATCATTTGCCAAGAATTTATGCTAATCGTTATCTCATAGTGATGACAAGATTGTTAGCAAGGAACTGTCGGCGTTTATTGCTGGTCGTCAATTCTTGATGGCCCCGTTTATTTAAGCGATATCATTGAGTTGGTAAAAAAAAAACGAAAAAAGAAGCTCCTCTTTTTTAAAGTGGAATTGAAAAGAGCTTTTGATTCTATAAGCTGGAATTTACTTGATTTATATTCTCGACAGTTTTGGATTTGGTTATAAATGGTGCTCTTCGGATTAAAGCTTGTCTAAATTCTTCGGAGCTTTTTTTTATTAATGGGTAGCCCTACGTCTGAGTTCTCCATTAAGCGTGGTCTTAGGCAAGGAGATCCTCTATCTCCTTTCATTTTATCATGGTTATGGAGGTCTCCATAATGCTTTTGAGAAGCAGTGGGAAATGGTTTGATTACTGGTGTTTAAAATAGATTCTATTTCTATGTTTTCATCTTTTTCTATGCAGATGATGTGTTCAATTATACGGATCTGGAATGCTAAAGACAGGATATTCTTTCTTGTTCTCTATGTTTTTATCTAGGCCTGGGTCTCTTTTTAAAGGTTTAATATTCACCAAGTCTAATATTTATGGTATTGGGTGTTAATTAAACATGAAGTTTTAAGTACTGGCTAGCAATGCATGGTGTTGGCAGGTGATATCCTTTTAATTACCTTGGTCTCCCCATTGTTCCAATTATGAAGTTATTGTAGCTGGATGGACGACTTGTGATCGTTTTCTATGGCTTTCCTCTTGGAATGCTAATCTTCTGTCGATTGGGGTCGTCTGATCTTATCAAGCTCTGTGTTGGTAGTCTTGGTATTATACTATCTATCGATTTTCAAAGCACCCGAATCGGGTCTTCAAGACCTGGAAAGTTTCGGGCTAATTTTTTGGGGGTGGTAATAAAGGATAAACAAATGGTTTGGTCAAATGGCCAATCATTCTTAATTCTTAGCGATAAATGTGGGTTAACTATTGGCAAGTCTTAAGCTTTCAGCCTTGCTCTTCTTCAAAAAATGGCGTTGGAGGTTGCTTTCTTTCCCCAAACGCCCTTTGGTTCAAGCGTCATCAAAGCTTTTCATGGTCAAGAAGAGGTTTCGATACAATGGTTGTAGCTTCAAGGCATTTGGGCTAACCATTGTTGGAACCTCCAAATTTTCTACACTCGAAAGGTTTATCTTATCTAACACTTTTCTGTTAAAGAGATTGTGGCACTGTATTCGATTTTAGAATGAATATTTGGGTAGCGAGACTCTCTTTTTACAAGGTACATCGGCTCTATCATCTTGATCAAGACAAAGATTGTCTTATCATTGGACCCCCCCGTATTATATGGGCAATGGTTCATGGAATTGGTAACGGACAAATTTTGATGTTTGAAATATTGCCTATTTATGTGACTTGTTAAATGAAAATTGGACAACTAAAAATATTTGAGGTAATGAAGATTACTTGTACTTGGGAGTCTTGGTCCTAATTGTACTTTTTACGTTAAGGATGCTCGTTTATAGGATTGACCAACCCCTAAAATATCCTTCACTACCTTTTCACCACTTTTTTAAAAATCAAATATATCACACACTGTTAATCTGTTACGCAAAACAAAACATATCATCGCGACGAGAATTATAAATTATTCTTTCTATAGAGGGCGGCATATGTACTTTCGACGACTTTTTTTTATGCATTTTATGAAGTCCATATACGTTTTTATGAAATTATATATGATTTTGAAATATATTGATTCGTTTTACGATCATATTATGATTCGTCATACGAATCATATATGATTTTAGTATTTCGTGACGGAAACAAATTGAAAAAAAGTTCGACGGAGTCACAAATATTTATGATTTTATGAAATCTTATATGATTTTATGATAATATATTGGTTCGTTATACGATCATATATGATTTTCGCAATTCTCTGAATGGAAACAAAATTGAAAAAAAGTAGTTAGAATCACTATTCATATATGGTTTTCATGATAAATCAATTATGATTTCTTTGATTTTCATGAAAATCTTTATATGATTCGTTATACGATTATATTATGATTAGTTATAAGTATCAATATATAATTTTCCCAAATTCGTGACTGAAAAATAAATATCAAAAAAGTTCCTAGATAGTATATCGTTTGTCACGTCTATTGAATGATAAAAAAAATACTCGTCGCGAATGGTGTATTTTTTGTAGGTGTGATGATTTCCCGTTGTATGATATTTTATTTTTTAAAAAGACGGTGGAAAAAGTGAAGTTTTTTATTTTTGATGAAAAAATAATGGTTGAGATTGAATCATTGGATCTATGACATTAATGGGTAGTATGTTAATCTTAACTCATACCATCCAGTTATCACACCCTACTTTTCTTTTCTTTTTTATACTTCAACCAAAAATTTAATATGTTTACGGGAAAATGAGTGGGCAAACTCGTAATTTTGCCAACTAAAACTCGGGGTAAGTAAAGCCGTTGGAGGGCAATTTTGGAAAGAGTGTTTTAGAAGTTTGTAACCTTTTTGGTCACGTGATATTACATGATTTTATAAAAAATGTTAAATTTTAATATATATATTTTAAAAAAACTTTCAAAACACACCCTTAAATTATCTAATAACTTTAAAATAAATGACAATGGTCAAAGACGTATAATTCTATGAAAGTTTAAATTATATAAATAACCTATATTTTTTTTGCCTTTTGCTAAATGTATTTAAAATTGATTTTGCATTCAGATTTATATTTATTGTCATATTAAAAGTCGTTCGTTCGCCTCAAAATCCAATTCACGCCGTTTTGGCGTTTGAGCTGTCGGTTCACTTTTGGGATGCGTTTTTCTTCAAGCTCGTTAACATTTATA
Organism: Tanacetum coccineum; assembly: GCA_026074375.1. Taxonomy (NCBI): domain Eukaryota; kingdom Viridiplantae; phylum Streptophyta; class Magnoliopsida; order Asterales; family Asteraceae; genus Tanacetum; species Tanacetum coccineum. The sequence goes on from BQNB010005141.1 coordinate 81,187, forward strand.
AACTTTAATAAGTATATACATTTCGTATATGATTACAGATAAATGTCATATTATATAAATACGAATACCGCATATTTTGTTAACCAAATAAGTAAAAAAATAGTATACTCGCCCAAATGACAAATGGTCATTCAAATTTCATGGATTAGTCGGCCAAAAAGTCAAAAACAATTGTTACAAAAAAAATGCTCAGTTAAATAAAATACATGCATTTACTGCAAATCAATCCCACCGCAACACACGAGCATATTCTCACTCGTTACATAGTAAAAGTGTAAAACTGCAAACCTGCAAAGTTAAAATTACTAAATGCTATTGAGCAGACGGGCTTATTTGGGCTAATTTATTGGACCTTAACACTTTAAAAGGAAATGTATTAATGTACGGGTGTTCACAAATCGAAGTAAAACTCGCAGTAACCGAAAACCGAGCCTAACCGAACCGAAAAACCAAACCTAATTTGTAGCCGAAACGAATTTGTTACAACCGAACATGATCCAATTAGTATATACAGTTTTCGGGATGAATAATGGTTTTGCAACAGAACTGAACCGGGAAAACCAAGTTTATTTTAAATTTTTTTTTTTTTTTTTTTGAACGGCAAATGGAATTTTATTAAAAAAGGGCTAGAAAGAAACTAGCAGACGATATACACGCAAAAACGATCCAACAAACAAAGAACGAAAAGGAACAGAAAACTCTAACGAAACGAACTCGTCCAAAACACCCAAAGGTATTAGAATAAAGAAAGATCCCACCATGGCGCCAATGAATTAATCCCATGAACGAAAACCGAACACCCCGAGGCATCATACCAAAAAGCGACTAACCGAACTTTGTTTATATCGGATAAGGCCATTATGAAGAAGAATAGCTTCTTTAACGTTGCCATAATAACTCCAAATCTGAAGATCGCTAGGAAAATAATCTTTCCACGAACGTAGTTGCGCGAGAGAGAACAACCCGTGTATATTTCCATTGGGGTCTCTATAGCTCCATCGTTTCTCGTCAATAGTTAGAGGACCAATATAATCAATCGCGAAGAACCAGACTCAGCAGCAATATTAAGCATTACACGGGGTGTAGAGGGAGGCGCATGATGGAGTCTTTCTTCAGGAGCAATAACTGGCATAACATTCCTCATTATCATCAGTGGTAACATTACCACAATCACCCTGAGAATGAACTCCAAGAATCTCACCAGCATCATCTTCCAAATTCTTTTCCATGCAATCCTTAATACACCCATCATTATACAAGACCGAATCATCACGAATCTCGCCTTATTAAAGGAGTCATCCCAAGATCACTTTCACCCACACGAAATCCTACTCTCGCAAATACCAGACTAGAATGGCGACACCGAATATATATATAATTTACTATACATAGATGGACATTAATTTTTTTCCTAGTATGAATTAAAACACTTCTTAAGCTTGAAATATCTCATTTACTAAAAGTTTATATAATTTAAAATTTTAAAAAATATAAATTATGTAAACTGGGCTATTCAAGTCAAACCGGAGAGTCGACCAAACCGAATACAAACTCGGTTTTCCGTTCGGTTAATTCAATGTGAATTCGGTTTGGTTAAATCTAGTTTGAATTCCGTTTGGTCTTGGTTTTAAACAAACAAATTAGCCAAGTGAACCAAATAAATCGAAAGAATAGATATAAACAAGGTGGAATCAACCCGCGCGTTGCGACGGAGTACCTTTTTTACTGCGGCGTGTATTTTTTTAGAAGTGCAATTTTCTTGTTCTTGAAATCAAGAACATATAAAACTCAAAGTCTACATGAAAATTAGTTAGGTTTATTTCTTGTTGAATTTTTTAAAGTTGTGTACTAACCACTTTTTAATAGGTATTTGTTATTATCTTAAAGGGGACGCATTGTAAATTGTAATTTTGATAAAATATAATATATGATATTTGATATTGGGCTGATTATCAACATCATGACATGTATATATGTATGTCATCATGCTGTGTTAGGCTGGACGGTATAATGGTAAAGTCACCTAGGTGACTCACAACTCGTGCGCGAGTTGCTATCCCGTCCACCTAGGTGACTTTGCCATTTCGGTGAGTTTGGGTGGTTTTGTGCCTCAACTATGTGACGAACTCACATAGTGTGAGTGTATATTTTTGATAGGTCCCCCTTTCAAATTAGCCGTATCATAAAATACAAAACTTTTTATAAAAACCTCACTTTTTTACTATAAATACCTATTTAATTCACCCCCCCCCCCCCACATTTTTATACACAATTTATTCTACTTTTAAATTATACCACTTTAAAATATTGACTATGGCTTGTTCACTTTCATCACCACCGTCGATGGAAACGCCACGCTTTGGTTCAAAAAACTAATTCACGAAGATAGGTTCGTCAAAAAGCGATGATGGATTTAGCGAGCAATTTGACAATGCAAGGCAGCGAAAACGATCTTAGAAAAGCATACGAGAATGCAATGACATTCCACAAGAGAGCCGTGCTTTGATCGACATTTTTTTGAAACAAGAATCTGATAAAGATTACGAGATAATTTGCTATTATAGAAAAGGCGGGCGGACAAAATAAAAAAACCAAAATTGAGATAAATATGTTTGGTTATCTGTAATTACAACTCCTTTCATTTTCCCACTATAAATACCAACTTTTTTCACTACTTTTTTCACACATTCAAACAACATTTCAAAAACTCACCATGTCTGAAACCAAACCAAAGCAATCCTTCAGCACCCGAAAAACCAACCGAAGTAATCCCCCATCAACCTTACACAACCCCCAACAACGACTCAGAAACCCATAAGGGTGGTTCGTCATCAAAACAACATACGCACAAGCCCACATCTCCCATTACTCACGGATTTCTTACTGAGAAAGAGTATCAACAACTACTTCGAGATGAAGAGGTACTAAGAGAAACATTGAAAAAACAAGCAAGAGATGAAAAAGAGTGGGATGATAGAATTAAGAAAGAACAAGGTAAACGTGAGTTATTCATTTCGGAATTTGGGGTGCAATTTGATTCGGAATACGAAACAGTTTAATAATCTATGTATTGTTTTTAATAATCTATGTACTGTTTTTAATTGTGTTGTAATGTTTTTAATTTATGTATAAAAGTTTTTAATTTAGTAAACGTTTTTATTAATTGCGTACGTTTACGTTTACGTAGATATTTATTTTTTTAGTTCACGAATAAAAATATTTAAATAAAAAATGGTGAGTTTTAGTTGTAAGGTGAGTTCTTATTACGGTTGAAATGTGAGTTGTAAGGTGAGTTTTATTTGGAGAGAAAAAGCTGATGTGACGTTGATGTGTCAGGTGAGTTTACCACCACCACTTCATCCAGCCTTAGAGTTATTCATTTTGTAACATATAAGGTAAAAGGGCCTCCAACGTGATAAGGCACATGGCCTTTTAAATCCACGAGACAGCCATGCTATTTTACAACATTCTTTTTTCATAATCAACTTTTTTCATATTAGATCTCTGTACTTTTTCATACGTTTTTATACTTTTTATACGATTTTATACATTTTAGATCTTCGTCAAAAGTTTTTCTATATATATTAGATCTTTGTACGTTTTCATTCGTTTTTATCCGTTTTTATATTTTTGTTTAAGCCTATCACAAGACTAGTCGAGCCCAAGCTTATAAACATGCTTTGAGCCGGGTTTGAGCCAAAAGTATATGGCTCGAAACTCGAGGTTGAGCGTTGTAAATTTAAAAGGCCGAGATGGATCGAGCCTTATAAATAAAATTTGTTTTAGGCGAACCAGTATTAAACGTGAACTAAACTAGTAAATATAAAAAAATTACTACTCAGTTAAAGTAAAAAGAATATTCAAATCTATAATTACCAAGTTAAAAAGAGTGAGAGCAAGAACATAATAGTGCCAAGACAAAATCCACCACCACCGACACATACCCGCCACTCCCCATTTCCTTAACAACAAAAGACAAAAGCAAAAGACATGTTTAGGTTTAGGAGCTTGTATCATGTCCTAAAACGAAACACTTGTTACCAGTTGCAAGTTAAGGGATCCTGGAACAAACGTAAGGGTTTGGGTTTTAATAATATTTTATTTTTCTTTCAAAATGTGTTCTCAACATGTTTGTTTACTTTTTTAGTTTATTTTATTAAACATTTTTCAAAAAAGTGTTGAGACTTGAGTGGACATTTTTGAATCAAATATATTTTCGTGCTTTAAACATGAAACACATACAGGGACAATAATTATAAACATGGTGATCAATTACAACTTTCACAAATGACAATAAAGTTAAGTTGGGGTGTAAAAGCAATAAAGGATAGTGTTTCACCAAATGTAAGAAATTGTTGGGTTAATAATCATATGTTGGATAAATGTGGCTCCATTGATCCTTCAAAAGATATTTGATGATCCGGAGACACCTTTATCATACAACCTCTTTCTCTGTCCTTTTACCCTCACCACCTACACACCACATCCCGACATACCCGATGTTAAAAAACTAAGGGCCCGGCGGCTATGGAGAAACCCCACCATCACCGACTAAATCCCATCATCACCGTCTAATCCTCACCACCAAAAACCAATCTAATTAATAATTCACAATTCAGATCAATCCACCGATCAATCAAACCCTTTTCTTTTCATCAAATTTTCTTCTTCAAATCCTTTTTTTCTAAATCGTTATTTTTTCAATTTCAACATGGGAGATGGTGATTGGCAGGAGGTTACTCGTAAGAAAAGGCGTTCGGTGTTCGATCGTTTGGGGTTTTCAGCATCTAATTCGATTAATGTGTATGTTTCTAATTTTCCATCACATCTCACGGTCCGTGAACTTTCGAATATCTGTGGGAAAAAGGGGAAAATTGCAGATGTTTTCATTGCTAATCATAAAAATAAATTAGGCCAAATGTTTGGTTTTTGTCGTTTCAATGGTGTTGACAATTCACAGAACTTGATTGATTCTCTGAATGGGGTGTGGATCGGTAAACTACGTTTGCATGCTAACATTGCTAGGTTCGACAAGAAGGAGGGCTTTAGACCTCCTCAAGCCAATGTTAAGAAATTTGTTACTACTGCTTCAACATCAATTAAGCGAGGAGATAATAGCTCTCACTCATTCGTCAATGTGGTTAAAGGAGTTTCAAATGGTGAGAAAATGGGTACTGGTGGTACGCCTGTGGATGATAGTCCCACAGTTTCTGTTTCTCAGGAAGATAAATGCACATTGGAGTTGGCTATTCTAGGATGTCATAAAGACTTTAGATCAATCGCCAATTCAAGAATTATTTGCAGGAATGAAGGTTTCTCTGGGGTGGACATTAAATACCTTGGTGGATTATGGGTTCTGTTTGTGTTTAAGGACAAGCATGTCAGGGATAAGTTTATCAATCATGAAGGAATCCAGTCATGGTTTACATCGCTCGAGCCATGGTATGATGACTTTGTTCTTAACGAAAGATTAATTTGGTTGGAGATAGAGGGAGTTCCAATCAGAGCCTGGCATAATGATACTTTTAAAAGCATCTGTAGGAAGTGGGGAGAAGCTCTGTTTATTGATGATTCTGACTCCTCTAACAGATTTAGCATACGTTTGTGCATTAAGTCGTCTCATAATTCGCTGATTTTTGCTTCTACCACTGTCAAGCTGAATGGGGTTACTTATGCTTACCGAGTGAGAGAATTATGTAGCTGGACCCCGAACTTTGCACCTGAAGTTGTGGACATGGAAGAGGAAGGGTATGTTGCTGAAGAGGAAGGGTCTGTGGAAAACTCTAGCAACGCAGATGGTGGTAAGGTTAAGGCGGAAGAAGAGGAATTGATGGGCGAGCTGTTTTGCAATGATGATAACGAGACACCTCCCAATATGAAAGAGAACCTAGACGCACAACCCTCTAATAGTGACCCTTTCGAGTTGGAACATTTAATTGCAAAAAATGGCAACTATAAAAGTAACAAGCAGGGCTCGTCAACACCAAAATTTCCACCGGGGTTTACTCAATCAGATGATGGTGACAAACAGAATGATTTCAGCGATGTCAACAAACCTGAACATTTGGTACACCATGAATCGAAATCCATCCAGTCCTCGCAAGTAAAAGACGATGAAGTTCCAAGGAAATATGTCGGTGTATCCATGATTCAACAAGTGGAAGATACGATAAAAGTTGGTATTGCCCTTGGATTTAATATGGATGGATGTCAAGACATGCTTCAAAAAATGATTGCGGATATGGGAGATGATATAGTTAATAAATGAATGCTCTTTCTATTAATGTGCAAGGTTTTGGTGATTTTAATAAAAGGAGATGGGTCAAGAATTTATGTCATTTTCATAATATAAATTTTCTAGCCTTACAGGAAACAAAACTACTTCGTGTGGATTTATGGTCTCTTAGACAGGTATGGGGGAATACCCATTTTGACTTCGCGTCTACTTCGGCTAGGGGTAGATCAGGAGGTATTTTGTGTATTTGGAATAACCTGATGTTTCAGAAAGATAGCATTATTTGTGCGGATAACTATGTGGCTGCACAAGGTACATGGATCCAAAATGGTTTAAAAATAATGTTTATTGCGGTATATGCTCCTCAAAGTTTGGCGAGTAAAATCGTCCTATGGTCGACTCTATCTCAGCTTATCTCTAATTGGGACGGTCATGCTATAGTAATGGGAGATTTTAATGAAGTTCGAGAGGCTGCAGATATGTCAGGTTCTGTCTTCAATGAACGACATGCTGAGATATTTAACTAATTTATTACTAATATGAATTTGTTTGATGTTCCTTTGGGGGGTTTTCGGTTCACTTGGATGACAACTGTGGGGTCAAAAGTTGAGCAAATTGATAGTTTCTTGGCTACGAAGGTTTTCATGATACGTTTTCCTAATCATTACAAGTATTATTTAGAGAAAGGTTATTCCAGATCATAGGCCATATCTTCTTAAAGAATTCTGGTAGGTTGATTATTGGCATACCCATTTAGGATTCTTCTTTCTTGGTTAGAATGTGAGGGGTTCTATGACTTGGTTGTTGATACATGGAAGTCCTATGATAGTGGTAATACCAATGGCATGATATCTTTTAAAAAGAAGCTTCAAAATCTTAAACAAGTCATCCATTCTTAGAGTTCTTCTAAAACGCTATCAGATAATCAAATGAAGAAGGAGCACCAAGATCGGTTGTCTTTAACTGATGCAAAAGTTGATCAAGGTTCTGCGAGTAGCGATGACCTGACTCTTCGCATCTCATCTTTGAAGATCTTAGGTGACATTGAACGCAAAGAAGCTAGTAACCTTGCCCAAAAAGCAAAGGTTAAGTGGGCGTTAGAGGGTGATGAAAATACTTCGTTCTTCCATGGCTCGTTAAAGAAGAAGCGGCGTGAAAGTGCTATTAAAGGAATTTTGAAAAAATGGTGTTTGGATTGATGATCCAGGAGAGGTGAAACATGAATTCTATACTCACTTTTGTAATAGATTTTCTTGTACAGGTGCTTCTCGTCCTATCATAGAAGATGTGGATTTTAAACAGATTTCAGTTGAGCAACAAGAGTTTTTAGAGTGTGATGTGTCTAATGAAAAAATCAAGAAGGCTGTTTGGAACTGTGGTAGTGATCGAGCCCCGGGACCGGATGGCTTCACTTTTAAATTCATCAAAACTTTTTGGGATGTTATTCAAAATGATATGGTGCGGTTCGTTGGAGAATTTTTTCAATCGTCATGTTTCCCAAAAGGGTGTAACTCCTCTTTCATTGCTTTGATTCCTAAAATTGGTGATGCGAAATGTTTGTCGGACTTTAGGCCTATAAGTTTAATTGGTTGCCAATATAAAATTATTGGTAAGCTCTTAGCTAATAGACTAAGCACGGTTATTGGGAGTTGTGTGAGCTTTGAGCAATCGGCTTTTATAAAAGGAAGAAATTTCTTAGATGGTCCCTTAGTTTTGAATGAATGTATGTCATGGTATCGTAAGAGGAGCAAAGCTCTTATGGTCTTTAAAGTTGATTTCGAGAAGGCTTTTAATTCGTTGAGATGGGACTACCTTGATGTGATTATGGAGAAGCTAGGTTTTGGTTTCAAATGGCGTATGTGGATTTTTGGTTGTTTAAAGAATTTTAGGGCCTCTATTTTGATTAATGGCTCACCTACTCCTGAGTTGGATATGTTTAATGGTATTCGACAAGGAGACCCCCTGTCTCCCTTCCTCTTTATCCTCGCCATGGAGGGGTTACATGCTCTCGTTTCTAAGGCAGTTGCTACGGGTTTGTTTAAAGGAGTCCTCCATAGTCGTGGTTAATATATATGTTTCCCTCTTATATTACGCTGAAGTGCCATTTTTGTTTAGAGATGTGGTTCTTCCAACGATATAAATTATTTTGTTTGTTCGAAGCTTCTATACGTGTTGGTTAATAATTAATGTGCATAAGAGCAAAATTCTAGGCGTCAATGTCCTTGATGAGGAAGTTTCAAGCATGGCTCTTGTTCTCGGATGTGGGGTTGCTAAGCTGCCTATGATGTATTTAGGCGTGCCCATTGGTTGTAACATGGGGCGCTGCGACAATTGGAAGCGTGTTGTTCAAAAGTTTGAATCAAAGATGAACCGATGGAAAGCTAAGTTATTATCAGTTGGAGGTCGCTTATCTCTAATCAAGGCTGTCCTAGGTAACCTCCCAACTTACTATATGTAGTTGTATTTGATGCCCATAACTATGCAAAAACGTTTAGAGTTTATACGCAATAGATTTTTCATCGGAGGTGATTCTGATGATAAAAAGATTACATGGGTTAAGTGGAATTCTTGTTTAGCTAGTAAGGCTATGGGTGGTCTTGGTATTGGAAGTACCTTTGCTTTAAACGTTGCCTTGCTTTTTAAATGGATTTGGAGGTTTCGTACTACTTCTAACAGCCTATGGGTTAACGTGATTAAAGATATTCATGGTCATGATGGAGGCATTGGAAGCGGTAGGGTTGGTAAATTGTCTCACAGCCCGTGGAATTCTATAATTCGTACGGTCTCTCATCTTCAAGCGAAGGGTATTGATCTTTTAGCTCTGTGTGGTCGCTCTCTTGGGGATGGGAATTCGATCAGCTATTGGGGTGATAAATGGTGTGGGACACGCCCGTTAAAGGACTCATTTCCTCGTGTTTATGCTTTGGATGATAATAAATTATGCACGGTTGCTCAACGCATTAATATTGAGGACTGGTCCTTCGTTCTAAGAAGACCTCCTAGAGGTGGTGCTGAATCATACCAATTAGACGAGTTGATTCAATTTACGCGAGACGTGGTTCTGTCTGATTCGGCCGATGCTTGGACCTGGGAGTTGGATAAATCTGGTTACTCAGTTTCTTCTGCGCGTATCCATATAGACGAACACACTTTAAATGGCACTTTCACGTCTACTAGATGGCTTCGATGTATTCCCATCAAAGTTAATGTTTTCATTTGGAGGTTGACGCTTGATAAACTTTCTACTCTGGTAAATATGGACAGAAAAGGCATCGATGTTGATTCCCTTCTTTGCCTCATTTGTAAGGCGCATGTGGAGAACGTTGATCATCTTTTTTTCTCATGTGAGATGGCACATGATCTTTGGGGCTTAATGGCTAGATGGTGTAACTTGGACATTCCGGAAGTCTCAAATATTACCGAATGGTTTTCTTGGCTTGATGATGCCCATGTGTCGAAAAGTGCTAGAGTTATTCTTGAAGGGATTGCTTCTACTATGTTGTGGTTTATTTGAAACTTCCGTAACGCTTGTATTTTTTCGTCTTCTAAACCTAAAAAGGCGAATGTTTGGGACTCCATCGTGCATTATTCGTTCTTGTGGATTTCTTCTAGAAATCCTAAGAGCAAGTTTAGATGGATAGACTGGTTAGGAAACCCTATTGATACTCTTACTTCTATGTAATTCTTTTGTTTGCTAGTGTTTGCTAGCTTTTAATAATATGCCGCCGTTCAAAAAAAATCACTAAACCTGGTGAACATTGTGTGTAGCGGTGACGTGCTTGACCTGCTGGAGCAGGTTAAGCTAACGATCGTTAGGTTTATCATTGCAACGTTAGTCCTTTAGACTAACGATCGCTTATCATGGCTACATAGAATGACAAAAAGTGTCAAGTTAGATGACTTTTATAATTAACTGAAAATTTGACTTTTTTAAAAATTGTTTTTATCTTATTATTTTTAAAATTTATACACGTTTTTTTACACATTTTTTACACTTTATTTACACTTTTTTTTACATTTTTTACACGTTTTTATACACTTTTTTACACACGTTTTTTTATACACGTTTTTTTGCACACGTTTTTATATACGTTTTTACACACGTTTTTATACACACTTTAATTTAACCTTTTTAGCATTTTTTTTACATGTTTTTTTACATACGTTTTTACCCACGTTTCTATACACCTTTTTTTTACATTTTTTACACGTTTTTATACACCTTTTTATGCACGTTTTTATATATGTTTTTACACACACTTTTAATTTAACTTTTTTACACGTTTTTTACACATGTTTTTATATACGTTTTTACACACGTTTTTAATTTATCTTTTTTTACACTTTTTTACACGTTTTTATATACGTTTTTAACACTTTTTTACACACCCTTTTATGCATATTTTTATATACGTTTTTATACACACTTTTAATTTAACTTTTTTACACGTTTTTTTACATACGTTTTATACACGTTTTTTACACACTTTTAATTTAACTTTTTTACACTTTTAATTCAACTTTTCTTACACTTTTTTTACACTTTTAATTTAACCTTTTTTATACACGTTTTTATATACGTTTTAACACTTTTTTACACGTTTTTATACATCCTTTTATGCACATTTTTATATACGTTTTTACACACGTTTTTATTCACACTTTTAATTTAACTTTTTTTATACTTTTTTTACATGTGTATAAAAACGTGTGTAAAAAAATGCGTATAAAAATGTGCATTAAAGCATGTATAAAAATGTGTGAATAAAATGTTTGTAAAAATGTATATAAAAATGTGTGTATAAAAACGTGTATAAAAACCCATGCATAAAAACGTGTGTATAAAAACGTGTATAAAAATATGTTTATAAAAACATGTATAAAAACGTGTATAAAAACGTGCATAAAAATGTGTGTATAAAAACATGTGTAAATACGTTATGTATAAGAAAACGTTTGTTGTAATTGTAGTGTTATAAAAATGTATGTTTGAACATTTTAAAAACGTGTGTAAAAAGCGTGAATATACAACTGTTTGTATTTATAAATCAAACGTTTTCTTCTGTGTAAAATAACGGTGTATATAAAACGTGCATAAAAACGTGGTATCTCAAAGTTGTGTATAAAGGTCCATATAAAAACTCTGGCATAAAAACGTGTATAAAACGTGGTATAAACGTGTATGAACAGAAAGTATGTGTAGTAAAAAAACGCTGTATTAAAAATGTGTGTAAAACGTTTATATATAAAACGTATATAAATTTTAAAAATAATAAAAGTCATCTAACTTGACACTTTTTGTCATTCTATGTAGCCATGATAAGCGATTGTTAGTCTAAAGGACTAACGTTGCAATGATAAACCTAACGATTGTTAGCTTAACCTGCTCCAGCAGGTCAAGCAGGTCACCGCTACACACAATGTACGAAATCACCAGGTTTAGTGTTTTAATAGGAAAAAAAAGATAGCTACACAAAACGGTAAAAATGGACAAGTTCGATGCATTTTTAAGTCATTAGCCCAATAATATACAAGAAAGTTTACGAGTTAGGGTTGGGTCTTTTGGGTTGACCCACGAATCTGATTGCCACAACTACTTCATGATCCGGTAGAGGTTACTCCATCAAAAAATGGTCATCTATGAAAAAAACATGTCAGACACACACACACTGGCTTGCTTTTGTTATTAAACAAACTATTGTATTACCTTCCTATGGGTTGTTATAAAAAATCCTTCAAATTTTGTATATGAATCTTCGACTGTGAAGCTCTTTGGAAGGATGTATTACTATGATAGTTTTGGTCTTTTTTGAAAACTTATCGTGCTATTTAATTTCACGACTGTTCTGTGTGATTAAGTGTTATGGGGTCTTTTTGTTAGTTTATGATATGAGCACATTACTATTGGGCTTCAATAATCTACCGATACAAAGAGACCCCCGCCGCAACGCGCGGGTCATATTCCAACTCGTTTGAACCAATCATTATTATTATCATTATTATCTTTTACTTAGTAAAGGAAAACGTCAAGTGGGGTATTCGCATTTCAAAAAAATTAAATCATACTTTATTAGGAAATTATTATATCATTTTAATTATTTTTTTCAAATATTTTTAATTAAAAAAACAAAATATTTCTAAAAATGGCATAAAAATTAACCACACGTTTTTATGTAGTGGAAGAAAGAAAATTAAACATAAAAGTATATGTGGCAAAAACATAAAGAAAAAGACTTAGAAAAGGCGGGAGTAACTTTATAAGGATTAGTATCTAATGTGAAAAAAGTAAACTTTCTTGCCAAATTTGTAAATAACAAATTACAGAGTAAAAGATAATGTTGTGATCTGAGACGAAAACCTTATATTCCTTATTTGATTCTAAATACTATTGCATCCAACTAATTATAAATAAAGGTCTCCAAATTCATCATCACTGTTATATAATTATCTGATACATCGATCATCATCACCAACAAATCGAATCATCATGAAACCTATCATCATTGTTGTTCAATCTTAATTCTATGACAAAAAAGGAGAACCCAACATATGCTTAAGAGGAATTTGTAAGAACCCTAAACTGAAGAAGATGTATATAAAAGAACGAAGGTAGTGTTTTCTTCATCCACGAACTTTAATTCTCATCAGATTCAGTGTTACACACTACAGGAAAATCACTATTTTCAACTCTTCATATGTCGTCAAATGTCATCTTTTGTGTTAAAGAGTTCTATTTAGTCACTTTGAACCACTTTATCCATGATAAGTTATTACCTTTTTAATGAAGACTCATTTACCTATGTGAGTAAAATTGCGACTATGATGATGTTTTATAGTTGATATGGTGTGTGATGTATGTGTTGATTGTTTAAAATAGCACACAACACACAAAAATTGTTTTTTGTTGTGTGAATGAAAGACTTATGTGTAACGGTTAATTTGTTAGAACAGCGCAAGAAAGAGCTTTAAATCTTAAAACATGGATCCATGACTTTGGTTTTTGAGGCAATATATTTTTTTATTGATATACTATGAACTTTTTTTTGGTATTTATAGTTAATGTTAAGTCTTTATATAAGAAACTTGCAGGTAATTGCCGAGCATTTATCTGCTGCAGCATATGAAGTGGCGGATATAAAGCAAATATTTCACTTGATGGACATGATCAAGCGAGGAAAGATATTGTTGAGCTGAAAGTTGGGCATCAAATCGCTGATGCGGATGTTCAAATACTTATTGAAGCCATAAGTATCTTAATTCGACTTCCATTGTTAAATTTGTGATGGTAAAGTATAAGTTTTTCAAACATATCATTTGTTATTTTTTGATATTTTGTTTTTTTTCATGCAAAGGCGAGATGGCATGAAATCAACTGTATCATTTGTCAAAAAATAATTAAAAGAGAAAATATTTGCAAAACATATTAGTTATCAATTTTCGGCTGTTTTGCATCAGCTTGCTGATTGCAGTAGATTGATGTTTAGGAGTAAGACTATTATCATACCATACCATATATTTGTGTTCTTATAGTATTGTATATCACATTACATGTTTATAAATGCATACTCATTTGTATTCAGGTCTTATAAAAGTGAGAAAGAAGATAGTCTTCTTTGTGATGTGCTCGGGTTTGATAAGAGTAAGATGACCTTCATAAGACATGTATCATTGGTTGACTTCCCAGTAAGTAACGAGCTTCTTAACTTATTCTTGGAAATGACATTCATTTTTTTAGGAATAATATGTACTCATATTTAAAATGGTTTGATTTAGAGGTTAAATGACACCCAAATAATCAGATATCCAAATCAGTTTTCCTGCAGCTAATCCCAAAATTATTATTCGACCCTAGAATAATCAAATAATCAATATCACTTTCTCTATACCCAAACACTAGAAACGGATTTTTTGTGACTTCAGAACAAACTAATCAAATAATCACTTTCAATAATCGGTATTAATATGTAAATAAAAATTTATGTGAAAACCTCGTGCGTGCACACGTATTATACCTTAAAATAAGCATGCCTTTAGGTGGGTCGCGTTTGTTAAAGAGTTTTAGTTGAAACTTTAGGAGGTATGCACGTAGGATATGAGATAATTACAGGAACCATAAAGTGGTACTCGCATTATAAGAGGGCATGATAGTAACATATGTTGTGTCTACATGTAAACCGCTAACACTACACCTGCTGCTTATTATTTAGTTTCTTATTCAATGTCTACAAGACAACAACAAAAGATGGTTTACATATTAATCTACATATTTGGTAATGTTGAACATATCTAGGAACCATGTGTTAAAACTTACAACCTCCAACTAAGCAAAATGTATATTATTCAGAAATCGATTCCGTGGTCCAAACCCTTTCGCCGAAATAAGCATGTTTACTTTGACCTCATTCCACAAGTCAAAGTAAAAGACAGATTTATTTTAGATTTATAGACCATCATGTTATGATGCAATCTCACAGGAGGTACATTCAGGGGGTGTTTACTTCCTTCTTATTGGGGAAGAAATGTGGGCTCAAAACCATAGTCCTTCTTAATTGGGAGAGGCATTAAAGCTTCCTCTCCCCTATAAGGGGCTAATTAAGATGGCTTGATGTGTATGGAGTTATAATCCAAGAAGTGCCAAGGCTAATATTAATATATCTTGCTACAAGACACTCAAGGAAGCTACTGAAGTCACTAACTTTTGAAGCCTTTTTCTGAGTCAAATAATTATTAAAAGGCACATCATAATGGTATTTGCTTAAAGTGAACACATTGCCTATTTGAAACAAAGGTTTATTTTTCATAACTCACGTGTACACATTGAGTATTTGAACTTGAAGTTACTTAGTTCGCATGACTTGAAAGATTAGTATCAAAGAGACTTATGATGTTTAATGCTACAGAATTAGATTTATATACATGTGTGCTTATGTATTTGAAATTGACCTTTTCAATTTCCGGGGTATATGGCGGAATCAACATTGATACGCTTTTTAACTCTATGTGGTGGAAGAATGATCCAACATATGGTGGAAACACTTGATATGCTATGTTACAAGAATCATATAAATTTTACAACATGTGTATACAAAGACTGAAATTGGTAACACGCACTGAAAAGAATGTTACATAGTAAGACTTCGCAGCCACAATTACATGACTAAAACTTTAAACCACTAGAAACAAATTGAAAAAAACAATAGTATAGATATCTAAAAGCAGATACTTTATAAGCTTTTTGAAATTGACCAACATCTGTTGTATTGCGAAGAAGCTTTAAAATCACGATTACAAGTAAAATCTCATCAAATAAAAAATGTTTCCGAAAAAAACTCAACTAAGCAAACGACCATTAATACCACCAATTCTACTGAACAGAAGTACAGAACATGTCAATCCTAAGGAAAAATAAACCCTAAAATGAAGAAAAATATTCCAACTAAAAGAATCACTCATTCTATCATTTGTGATTCGAATAAATCATCATCTGATCACTTTTTAGGCACACCAATCTTCATAAGAGCCACGTATGCAATAACACGATAAAAGACCAGCATTATAAGCAGAGCACCAAGCGATAATACTTGCCCACCGAGCCCAATACTCTTAATAGCTGGATAATCAGCAACCAAACAGGTCTGGTTACCACACTGATAGGTTTGGTCCTTCTCATATTGTGATCCCAACAAGAGCTTGTACGTATGCTGACTGATAGAGACATATTTGATCCAAGATATAAAAGGTGGGACATTTTGAACGTAGTATCCACCTGCTAACGTGAAGGATAACATGATCACAGATCCTAGAACAGTGGCTGATTTGAGGTCCATGACGATTGCACCAAGAGCAAGTCCCAGTCCTTGTGAGACCAATACGCTTAAGAGAATTGTGAACAACGCGTATAAAAAACTTCCAGCGTCGGGTTTGAGCCCAGCCATCCAGTAGGTCAGTATGCAAAACAATGTGGGAAGAACTAGTTCCATTGGAAGATCACCAATTGTTCTTGACATGAAATACGATGAAAGTTTGTACATTCCTGAAGATCTTTCTTTTGCAAGCATCTCTCGTTCTTGAGGGAATGTGAAAATCGCTTGAAACAAAGGGAAAAATCCCCAAAAGCCAGTATAGAAAAACAACAATCCAGACTACATATTTTGTAAAACAGGAGATCATTAAATATTGGTTTTAAGAGCTATGATCAGAATATATCTGTAAGTATGTTGACAATGATATAGTCATACCTGATCTTGTAGGTGATTTGTATCCGACTGCCACCATAGTAAACCACAAAGAAGTGCGATTATTGTGACCTGAGCGATCTTGAGAACTTCAAAAGATTCGTGTCTCCTTTCTTTTAGACCTCTTCTGAGCAAAATCATGAATTGTTGCACCCAAGTCGTGCTCCATCTATCAGAATTTTTGTGATCAGAAACATCCTTGAGTTGAATTTCAGTGTCAAGTGTCTCAGCTTTCAAATTTTCATCTAAATTCGACTTATAAGCCAAAACCAACTTCTGTTTAACTGCATTCTGATTGTCCTGACTTGACTTATCTGATGATATCCCTATTCACAAAAATCACTTAGTTTTTATGCTAATAGATTTTCAATCATATGATTATGCAACAAACTTTTAATACATACCATTTGCAAGATCTAGCAAAAAATCCGCAGGATTCATTGCAACAGATGGCGAAAAGCCGATACTCTGAAAATAATCCATAATTTCTGACCCATTGCCAAAAAATAATGGATTCCCTTCTGATAGCAACAACACCTTATGAAACAAATAAAAAAGTTTACTTGACGGTTGGTGAATAGTCATCACAATGGTTCTACCTCCTCTTGTTAATTCCCATAATGTCGAGACAATTCTTTGAGCTGTTGTCGAATCAAGTCCTGATGTAGGCTCATCTAAGAACAACAAACTTGGATTTATAAGCATCTCTTGCCCAATACTAACTCTTTTTCTCTCCCACTGAGTCTCTTCTTACAAGGCGCTTATCACCTTATAATGTTTTGTATTACTTCTTGTTAACCAAGCTGATTGATCACAGCTTTCCGATTTGCTCAACTTTTTGTTGTTTAGTGTGGACTTTTAGGACAAGCGGATGAAGAGCATGTGAAGACTAAGTTCAGTGACTGTTAAGTGAGGGTATAGAACATCATCTTGAGTAACAAAACCAGTGTTTCGCTTCATTATACTATTGAATGGTTTGCCATTGTAGCTAATTGTTCCCCCGAGTTTGCCACCAAGCCGGCCACCTAATGCCGTCAAGAGAGTGGTTTTCCCACTGCCAGATGGGCCTAACATTGCCAACATTTCACCAGGGGAAACCATGCCTGTAACTCCTTTCAATATCTGTTTTTGTATTGACTCTTTGTTTTTCTTCTTTAACCATCCTTGTTTCTCAATATTGATGGTGTAAACCACTTCATGAAACTGTTTAATCCCACAATCAAAAAATTCCTTAATTTTCGTAAACTAACTATAACAACTTTTCCAACTATGAAGAAAAAAAAGGTATTTGCAGTAACATATATTCATTTTGAGGGTTCAAATTATCAACTAGGCAGTTTGCATGTATAATTTAAGCAAACGATATTAAACACTTAACAGGTTCTAGTTTTGCAATTAATAATTTAAAATGTTGAGACACCAACTAGGCAGGTTCTAGTTTCATCCATAATCAGATAGCTGTTAATTTTTGTAAACTAATTAAAGAAACTTGCAGATGTAAATTAGAAAGTTATTGCAGCTCTCAAACAGTATTCATCATGAGGGTCCATATAATCAAATAAGCAATCCTTTATCAAATGACAATAAGCAAATTAAGGGTTCTAATGAGCAATTAATGATTTCGATTTTAGATACACCAACTAATTAAGTCAAACAATCTATATCTTTTACCAACTTACTAGCAAATTAACTGTCAAAATACAATTTTCAAGAGTCCTCCATAGAAAGCATACAAACTTTATTTCATCTACATTTACAAAAATAGCTCATCAACCACTTTTACTACTCTTTAACTGACATATACATCAACTGACATATACATCAACTTTGTGAACTAATTTCAAGCACGTACTCTCGCAACTAGCTATATGATCAAAAGATAAGTTGCAGTTACTGTACACATCATGAGGGTTCAATTAAGCAAATCAGCAGTTTTCATGCATATCTAATCCTTAATCAAACGACAATAAGCTCAGAGAGGGTTCTAATATGCAATATAAACGATTTAGCTACTAGTAATTCAAACGAAAACAACCCATCAGCCACATATCAACAATAAAAGATTAAACTGCTAATAATTTAAATATTAAGTGTCAATCAAAAAACTGATCAACATGTAAATCTATTTGTGTGAACTAATTTCAAGAACTACTGCAACTACCTACAGGATTAAAAAAGTCATTTGCAGTTTAATACTACAGTATTATTCATTATGATGGTTCAAATAGCAAATAATAATAAGCTGTTTGCATGTATAATCAATCTTTCTAAACCACAAAAAGCACTATAAGAAATAGACTAACTGCAGTCAAACAGGCTATTTATTTCAAGTAACGATTTTCAATAAAAAAGATACATACTTTAATTACATCTAAATCAACGGAAAACCCCCATTAATCACAAATTTACAAAAATATCAAATATTATAAAACTGTACCTAAATGCATGATAAGAATCCATAAAACAACAATAAGCTCTTAGAGGGTTCTAATAAGCAATATAAACGATTTAGCTACTAGTAATTCAAACGAAAACAACCCATCAACCACATATCAACAATGAAAGACTTTAATAATATGAATGTAACATGCAAACAAAAACCCTACATGCATGATAAGAATCCATAAAACAAATTATAACCAATTAATTAATCTTCTTTTCATGCATGCAATATATTCATAAAAAATGAAATAAAAAACATACCTTCAATGTGACTGGATGTTTTACTTGTTCAAAAAGTGAAGAAGTTTGTGCCTCAATATCTGACGATTGTGCTTCCATTATTTGATATATGATGTTTATGCCAATATATGAACCCTATATATAATATGATAACAGATGTGATATATTGTTGAATGTGAAACTTAAAAGAAAAGAAACGTGTTTGTGTATGTGTGTGAGTTTTGTGTTAAATGGGAACAGGTGTATTCTGTAGCAGCTATTTATAGTTTGTTCCCTATTTATGTGGTAATCTGGTGAGACTGGCTTTTGATTTAATTTTTTTAGTTTGTTACTATATTTTGTATTTTCAAAATGATGTTTATATAATTTTATTTATATATATCCGGATGTGTTTTCTATAAACAAATACTAAAATTATAAAATTATAAAATTATGACACAAGGAGTAGATCATTTAAGGGCTTAAAATGGGTATAATTGAATAATAAACTTTGGTAACAGCATTTTGTTTATTAAAGCTAAAAACTAGTGCGTTCATCCAACTTTTATTGTTGTCATTACGATTTTAGTTTGTTCAAAAAAACTTGTATGCTTTCTTAATTAGTATGTTTATGTTTATTGAATCTCCAATTTTACCCATAATTACATTTTTTCAAGGAAAGTAATTGCATTTGAAAGGTAAAGTTGTGGGACGGAAGAATTTCTTTCTGAACTATCAAAACATTAAAATGTATAAATTTAAATATAGAAATGACTCTTAACCATTTTTTTGGTAATCATGGTTTCCGTTCTTTTAGCCGATTAAAAAATCCACATGATTTGAACTCATCGCTACATAGACTTAAATCGGGTAAAGCCCTCTTAACCATTTATTTTTTTATGTGTTTACTTTATGTGTTTATTTAATGTGTTTATGCGTATTATCTTATTTTCGGTTTCAGAAGTTAATCGGGTATTTAGTGTATTGTGTGGATCATCTTTTGCTAATTGTAAAGTGGTACTCTATTTATTTCGTGAATTGTTCAAAAGCAAATATTACTCGAAAAGGAAACTTTGAATCAAACTCAAACACCGCACCACCGCATAGCGACATGCTATTTTTAGGATTGCAACTCCTTTCAACATACTTTATTTGAACTTTTGCTATATATATATGTTCAACTAACCATTAACGTGTCATGAATCTTGAATACCATGACGTCGAAATTGTGCTATAGCATCTTTTGTGCTGATCTCGAGTTATATTTATGTGGTTAAGTTCATTGCCACATGTTTTTGTACTAGTTTTTATTAGAAGCATTACGATATGTTTTGTTGAATGATTAATTGATTGAGAACTGTAAGAGGGTAGGGTATGGTGGCTTAAGCCAGAAAACAAAACCTCCCACTCAAAAATACCCCTTCACTCATAACACACCATCACCTCTTCACTTGGGTCCCACCACTCACACACAAACACATACATTCTAAAATATAATAATAATAAAAAGTTTTTTTTTTACTTTATCTCGCCACTGCAGTGGCGAGTTACCAAAAATATTAGAAGTGGCAAGGGGGTATGGTGTGGTGAAGAGCAAGTGAAGAGGAGAGAGGTATGAAGTGGCGAGGGGGTATGCCACCATACCCTACCCTCTAAGTTATATAGGTAAACTTTAATTTCAAAGCAAAGATATTACTAAATGGGTTTCATGATTTAATGAAAAAAAAAATATTTTTATTTTTTTAGAAAAGCAATTTTTTTCACAACATGTACCACATATCTCACAATAAATTTCACACATGTCTCCAACGAGGCTTGACCCCACAACCTATAAGTTGGTGGGAACTCACATACCTAAGGATACTCTTTGTGGCAACTGAGCTAGCCCAGTTGATTCATAATATAGTGAAATTTGTTGGATTATGTGAGTTGGACTAGCTCGATCACAACTAGAAGTGTGTGAGCCTATTGGGGACACACACAATAAAACATTTAGAGTACGTTAATACTTCACGTATCGTTTAAAATGTAAACCATTCGGACATATAGTGACCAAGACAATCCTTGCAAACCTTG
Organism: Tanacetum coccineum; assembly: GCA_026074375.1. NCBI lineage: Eukaryota > Viridiplantae > Streptophyta > Magnoliopsida > Asterales > Asteraceae > Tanacetum > Tanacetum coccineum. The sequence continues at coordinate 102,394 of BQNB010005141.1, forward strand.
TCTTTTGGCCGGTTGATGGACGAAAAAAGAAGATTCTTAGTGATGTCTTGGTTCATTGTATGTAAAGATAAGATGAGATGAAGTGTTGTGATTATCTATGAAGTGTTGTGATAATGCTAAAATTGTGGTTTTTAAGTCTTATCAAAATTGGGTTTTGAGGACTATATATCGACCCATTCCTAGCTTATTTCAGCTGAACATATACATCACAGCACACACACTAGCTGCCTATCTTCTCATCTTATATCAGCCGAAATCAATAAGCTTAATTTAAGCTTATTTGATTTTCGGTTCTACATTAAACCCCTTATTCAATTTCGGTTGATCCATTTAAAGGTCTTCGATTTGTAGTTTGATCCAAGGCGCCAGGTGGTTTATTACGTTGGTTTACTTGTTCCCAAGGCGTGGGAATCATTAGATTCGATCTAGGGTTCTTGGATTTGGTTAATCGGTTGTTCTGCCCTAATTCGGTTATAACCGAATTAGGCTAAACCCTAGTTTCTACTTTCTGTAATTCGGTTCTGTTTCTTGTGAGGGTTTCGGTGATCGATTTTCAGTGGGTTTTGGATACAATAGTTGTATTGGATATACGTGAGGTTGGACTAGCATCCGGGCGTGCTTGTTTACGTGTTTGTGTGAGCACTCATAGAGGTGGCCATTTAGTCACTCGTTTCTTATTCTCGGTTTCTATTAATTGCTGGTGTCTACAAGGGTATGTACCTATTTACTCTTTTGCATTCCATATTGTGTTTTATATGTATGTTAATTGTTATACTAGACTAGATCTATCCGCTGCGTACTCGTTAGAGTTAATTTGGTTAACTTGATTGTTAAATTCCAACATAACCTCTGTAACATATTATACTATAAACAATCACTACAACAAAAAGTGGAATTCTCCACGGTTATTTCTCCACGGTATAAGCAACTGTGGACTTTTTTTTGTATGAATTATAATTTTGCCACATTTAAATGTGTCACAAATGTTTAAAACAAAATCCACACATATAAGTGTAGACAATTACAAAAATGCTACACTTATAAATGAAGTAAAATAAATTTTTATAAGACCACACCTATTAGTGTGGAAAAATAAATAACAAAAATTACTACACTTTTTTGTAGAAATAACTACATAAAAATGCCACGTATATAAATGTGAAAACAAAAGCTATAAAAAAATAGAGAATATTAATTGTACATTAGAGCACAGGGAGTCGTGGTGCCAAACTCTTGGTGCCAAACTCCAAAAGTGGTGCCACGTCAGCAAAATGGAGTTT